>WNGS01077331.1:16277-40468 GCA_020271785.1 Procambarus virginalis | reverse complement strand
ATATATATATATATAATATATATATATATATTTAGTAGGCATCCGTCAATCCCGTAGGGTTATGGAGTTGTGCCTGGGTGTCTAGTTGTTGTAGTCTAGTTGGATGCAGCGCCTGCTGTGGCTGTGAAGGCCAACCCGAGAATGACAGTCTCGACTGCAGCGAGCGCAGATAAACGCCGAAGCGGGTGCGTCTGACAGTGGTCGAGACCTCCTCTGAAGTCTATTACTCCGCCTGCCTCTTCAGTTCATCCTCGAATTGCTGGAGTCCCTTCTGCACTTTATATCTCCAGGCAGATCTGTCCGCAGCTGCTGCCTCCCAAGTGTTGATGTCGATGTTCATCTGCTTGAGGTCGCGTTTGCAGGCATCTTTGAAACGCAGCTGAGGTCTTCCGGTAGGTCTCCTTCCTGATGCCAGTTCTCCATACAAGAGGTCCTTCGGTATGCGGCCATCGACCATGCGTGAGACATGTCCCAGCCATCGCATGCGTCTCTGTTTCAGAGAGTGAACATTGAAGGGACTCCTGTCTCTCGAGTACAGTGTTGTTGGTGACGTGGTCTTTCCACGTGATGTCAAGGATGCGTCTCAGGTTCCGCATGTGAAAGGTATTAAGCCGTCTCTCCTGGCGAGAGCGCAGGGTCCAGGATTCCGAGCCGTAGAGAAGTGTACTCACCACATGCCATGTAGACTTGTGCCTTGGTGTGCACTGTCAGTTTGGCATTTTCCCAAACGCGCTTTGTGAGCCTGGCCAGTGTTGTTGCGGCCTTCCCGATACGCCTGTTGAGCTCAGTGTCCAGGGAAAGGGTGTCTGAGATTGTGGAGCCCAGGTACACAAACTCGTGAACTGCCTCCAGCGCATAGTCTGCTATATTTATACAGGGTAGCTCATTGACATCTTGTCCCATCACCTGTGTCTTCTTCAGGCTGATTGTCAGGCCGAATGCAGAACAGGCTGCGGCAAAGCGGTTGAGTAGCTGCTGCAGGCCTTCTGCTGTGTGTGTGGTGATCGCTGCGTCGTCGGCGAAGAGGAACTCCCTGAGGATTCGCATTTGTACTTTTGTCTTTGCTCGGAGTCTGGATAGATTATACAGCTTTCCATCAGATCTTGTACGGAGATAGATGCCTTCTGTCGTTGTTCCAAAAGCATGCTTGACGAGGATCGCGAAGAAGATGCCGAACAGGGTTGGAGCAAGAACACACCCCTGTTTAACACCACTGTTAATGTTAATGGTTCAGAAGTTGAGCCTTCGTACACGACTGTCCCCTTCATGTCCTTGTGGAACGATTGTATCATGCTGAGTAGGATGGGTGGACAGCCAATTTTGGCCAAGATCTTGAAGAGTCCGTCCCTACTCACGAGGTCGAAGGCCTTTGTAAGGTCAATGAAGGCAATGTACAAGGCTTTTCTCTGCTCCCTGCACTTTTCTTGAAGCTGTCTCAGGGAGAACACCATGTCAGTGGTCGACCTCTCTGCTCGGAAACCACACTGTGACTCAGGGTACACTCTTTCGGCAAGAATCTGAAGCCTGACCAAAACGACCCTAGCGAATAGTTTGCCAACGACGCTGAGGAGGGAGATGCCGCGATAGTTGTTTACATCGCTTCTGTCACCTTTATTTTTGTAGAGAGTGATGATGTTTGCATCTCTCATGTCTTGTGGCACCGAGCCCTCCCTCCAGCATTGGCACAGAAGTTCATGAAGCTCAAATTTAAGTGTTCCACGAGCGCACTTGAGAACTTCAGGCGGAATCCCGTCGTCTCCTGGGGCCTTCCCTGAGGAAAGTGAATCCAGCGCTTTCTCAACTTCTTCCACAGTTGGTTCAAGATCAAGTTCTTCATGATGGCAGGCATTCAATTGCATCCAAAGCCTCTACGCTGACCAAGTCTCTCTGGAGTAGAGTTCGGAGTAATGTTCCACCCAGCGATTCATCTGTTGATCACGGTCTTTAATGATCTCTCCAGTGGCAGACTTAGAGGAGCCGTCCGGTTTTGTGTAGGGCCTGTTGCCTGTTTGATTCCTTCGTACATGCCTCTTATGTTGCCGACAGTGATGCAGTCTGGATGCTGGAACAGAGTCGAAGCCAGTAATCGTTAGCACAACGCCTCGCAGTTTGTTGAACTCTACTGCGGGCAATACGGAGGGTCTGTAGGTTCCTTCTTGAGGGCAGGTTCTTGTAGGATAAGAGAGCTCGTCTCTTTTCCTCTATGAGGGGTAACAGTTCCTCTGCACTGGCCTCGAACCAGTCTGCTGACTTGTTCTGTCTCTTACCGAAGGTGGACATGGCAGTGTTGAAAATAGTGCCCTGAGATGTAACCACCTCTCACTTGCGCTATCGCTATCGCAGGGTGGTACAGGAAGGGCATTTACCAGCGCTGCAGTGAATTCCTCCACCTTGTGAAGTCAGGTCACGGGTCTTGTTTGCGTTAATGCGTGGTCTCCCTCCTTCTTTGCTCTGTGGATTTTCCGGGGCTGGAACTTTACTTTGCAAACGACGAGAGAGTGGTCGGTGTCGCAATCTGCGCTCTGGAAGCTGCGGGTCAGTTTGACATTTCTCAGATTGTTACGCCCCGTAAGCACCAGGTCGAGTTGGTGCCAATGCTTAGACCTGGGATGTCTCCAGGAAACCTTATGCTGGGGCTTGGTGTCGAAGAAGGAATTGGTGATGCAGAGATCATGACGGCAGCAGAACTCCAGGAGGCGCTGCCCACTCTCATTCATCTTCCCAAATCCAAACTGGCCCAGGCAGGAAGGCCAAGAGCTGTGGTCAGAACCAACTCTTGCATTAAAGTCTCCCAGGAGGAAGACTGACTCTTGGTGAGGTATGTCTCTGAGAGCTAGGCCGAGGTCATCATAGAACTTGTCCTTCGCTTCGGTAGAGGAGGTCAATGTTGGTGCATAGGCATTGATGAGGCTGACCATTCCTACTGCAGTATGAAGCTGAAGTTTGATGATCCTTGAAGACCCCTCCATAGGCGGTACTATGGACCCTAACAACCTGTTCCTGATGGCAAAACCAACGCCATGCTCCCTTACCTCTTCTTGTGGTTTGCCCTGCCATTAGAAGGTAAAGTCCTTCTCCCGTATGCTGCCAGTTGCCGGCAGACGTGTCTCCTGCAGGGCGACTATGTCCATCTGGAGTCTGCGCAGTTCATTGTTAATCACAGCTGTCTTGCGGGCGTCATTCACTTCCAGTAGATCTTCCGAGAGACCCGGTGTCATGGTCCTTACATTCCATGTGCCCAGATTGAGAGCTGGGTGGCTTTGTGTTTGTTTTCTTTTGCCTGGTGCATGAGTTGACGATCCGCTTATTGGTTTGTGGCCTAAGCCCCACGCACCCAGTGGAGCAGGCAGACCATGGCGGGACAGCACCTTATTGGCTGGGGGCTGCCCAGCTTGAGGCGGGCGGTAGCTGTCCAATGAAATCGGATGATTTCTCCCACCGACGGAAGCAACCCCTGGCGCCTTACTGTATGCCAATTGAGTGGTAGACTTATCACCGGTAACTGTCGCTTACCGTGTTGAGCCATCGCCAAGGCGATGCTGGAGTGTCCTCTCCAGGGCACAGGCCTGGGCAGTAATTATGGAGGATCAGCTGTTGCCCATGCAACAGATCCACCCTCTCCACGCCACCGATGTGATCCAAGGGAAGGGCAGGAGCCGATACGCTTGGCACCAGTGTCGTCGCAGGAGTTGCCAGAATGTAGCTGTAAACAGCTGCAAACTGCCTTAGGGACTCCGACTCCGGATTTTTCCTCAGGGTTGACTCCCGAAGTCTTTCCCATGAGTGGGTTTAGCCACAAGACAGCAGAGGTTTGAATTCGGGGTTTTCCTTCCCCTAGATGGGCTGCCTTTCCAGGCTAACGAGTCCCATCTGCCCGAAGCAACTGGTTTTAAGGCGCCAGAGACCCGCCTTCGCCCCTTCTCCTGTTGGTAGAAGCAGTTCCGCCAGGCCTAGAGGCTAAGCCACATGTGCAGGCCAGGAGCTGGACTTGGTTGTCAGAGGCTATTTGAGACGCACGCCATCAGGGGCACTTTACAGGCTGTGGGAGCTTATCTCCACAACCCTTCCCCCCGGCTGTAACAAACCTTGGAACCATATTATATATATATATATATATATATATATATATATAATATATATATATATATATATTATATATATATATATATATATATATATATATATATATATATATATATATATATATATATATATATATAATATATATATATATATATATATATATATATATATATATATATATATATATCTATGCCTATACTTGCATAAACCACAAGTGAAGATTAACAATCATTGGACAACACCCACCAGTGGGACTAAACCCAGAAAGCACAACTACCTTCCAGTAGCTGCCATAACTAGTATGCCTTAACCCACTACACCACATCAGACCCTTAAAAGAGATAGAGATTTCGAAGTATTTACCTCAAATATCTCCACCTCCCAAGGGCACCAGATTAGTGAGGGGCTACTTAAGCCGTTTTCATCAAGCCACTGTCAATGCGGGTGAACTCGTGTCCAGCTATAAGCCTATACTTGCATAAACCACAAGTGAAGATTAACAATCTTTGGACAACACCCACCAGTGGGACTCGAACCCAGAAAGCACAACTATCTTCCAGTATATATATATATACATATATATATATATATATATATATATATATATATATATATATATATATATATATATATATATATATATATATATATATATATATATATATATATATATATATGCACATAGTCCTGGAGGGGCCATTCAGTCTTGTTCGATTATATATCCTTAAATACTCCTATATAATGGGCTAGTGTTTAAACGTGATAGCCGGAGTAAGTGAAATATGATGGGAGCTCATCGTAGACTACAGTTATTAACCAAGAACCCACGCAACCCGTCCTCACAAATTCGTATAGTCAATATTGACTTATTAGTTACCTGCATAGGTGACATACTAAACATAATAGTTTCCCTTGAAAATCTTCATAGAAAACACCGACCTTACCTAACCTACTTAGTATGTTAAAATAAGCATCTTATAGCTTCGTAATTACAATTGTTACTTAACCTATTATAGGTATAGGTTAGGTAATAATTGTAATTACGAAGCAATAAGATGCTTATCTTAAAATACTAAGTAGGTTAGGTAAGGTCGGTGTTTTCTATGAAGATTTTCAAGGGAAACTATTATGTTAAGTATGTCACCTATGCACTTATTTAATAAGTCAATATTGACTACGAATTTCCGAGGACGGGTTGACCCCCGAGGTGGGTCTATCTGTCACCTCGCCCCTCTGATTCCATTGTTTGATGAGTACCTCCCATTGTTTGATAAGTGTCCCTATCTGGCACGGAATCCTCTACTACTGTCGACCATCACCACAGCAACATAACTAAACACCATTTAAGAATGTCGCCAAAAACCGCAACAACATCACTACACTATATAAGACTGTCACCCATCACCACAACATTTTCACCACACACTATACGATAGTGTCGACCATCACCACAAGAACGTCACTACACTGTACAAAACTGTCGACCATCAACACAACAATGTCACCACACACTATACAAGACTATCGACCATCACCACAACAACATCACAACACTATACAAGACTGTCGACCTGTGCCACAACAACGTCACTACACTAAATAAGACTGTCGACCATCAACTCAACGATGTCACCAAACACAATATAAGACTGTCGACCATCACAACAACAACTTCACAACACTAAACAAGACTGTTGACCATCAAGAAAATAACATCACCACACACTATCCAAAACTGTCGACCATCACCACGACAACGTCACCACACATTATTCAAGGCTGTCGCCAATCACCGCGATAACGTCAGTACACTATACATGACTATCGACAACACCACAACAATGTCACCACTCACTATACAAGATTGTCGACCATTACCTCAACATGTCACCACACACTGCACAAAACTGTCGCCCATCACTGTTACGACCATCACAACCAGGTCCTTCGTAACGGGTTCTTTTTAAACTCTATAATCCGAGGCAAGTTCAGAGAACCCTGATCTTCGTGGAGAATTATTTCCCATCACCATTATAATATATACAAGTCTATGCGAGGTCAACCAGAGAGCCATTACTAACTCTTACGCAAGCCTGCTTCACAGATGATGGCCACGCTCCCTTGCCTCACTGACTAGCACCTCCGATCCAGGAGTGAAGTCTTCAACACTCAATCGCAGCGCAGCGACATCAGAGTGTCGACCATCACCACGACAACGTCACCACACACTCTACAAGACTGACGACCATCAACTCAGCAATGTCACCGCACACTGTACAAAACTGTCGACCACAACCGCAACAATGTCACTACACTATACAAGACTGTCGACCATCCCCACAACAAGATCACTACACATTACAAGACTATTGACCATCACCAAAACAACGTCACCACACACTATACAAGACTGTCGACCATCACCACAACAACGTCACCACACACTATACAAGACTGTCGACTATCACTACAACAACGTCACCACACACTATACAGGACTATCGACCATCACCACAACAACGTCACCACACACTATACAAGACTGTCGACCATCACCACAACAACGTCACCACACACTATACAAGACTGTCGACTATCACCACAACAACGTCACCACACACTATACAAGACTGTCGACTATCACTACAACAACGTCACCACACACTATACAGGACTATCGACCATCACCACAACAACGTCACCACACACTATACAAGACTGTCGACCATCACCACAACAACGTCACCACACACTATACAAGACTGTCGACTATCACCACAACAACGTCACCACACACTATACAAGACTGTCGACTATCACTACAACAACGTCACCACACACTCTACAAGGCTGTCGGCCATCAATACAACAACGTCACCACACACTATATAAGACTGTCGACCATCACCACAACAACTTCACTATACTATGTAAGAAAGTCGACCTTTGCCACAACAACGTCACTACACTATATAAGACTGTCGACCATCAACTTAACAATGTCACCAAACACTATGCAAGACTGTCAACCATCACCACGACAACGTCACTACACCATACAAGGCTGTCGACCATTATCACAACAACGTCACCACACACCATAAAAGACTGTCGACCACCACCACAACAATGTAACTACATTTTATGTGACTGTCGACCATCACCACAAGATCGTCACTACACTGTATAAGACTGCAGACCATCACAACAATGTCACTACACTATAGAAGATTGTCGAAGTTAACCACAGCAACGTCACCACACACTATATAATACTTTCACTCATCACCACAACCACGTCACACACACAATACACAACACTGACGACCATTATAGCAACAACGTCACTACACTTTACAACACTGTCGATTTTTACCGCAACAAACTTACTACATAATACAAGATTGCCGACCATTATAACAAAATCGTCACCACACACTATATAAGACTGTCGACCATCACCTCAACAACGTCGTCACAAACTATACAATAGTCGACCAAAACCACAACAATGACACCTCACACTATACAAGACTGTCGACCATAACAACAAAAACGTCACTACACTATACCAGAGTGTCGACCATCACCAAAACAAAGTCACTGCAATATACATGATTGTCGACCATCGCCCCAATAATGTCACCAAACACTATGCAATTCTGTCGGCTATCACCACAACAACGTCACCTCTCGCTCTACAAAACTGTCGACCATAGCCACAACTACGTCACCACACACACTATACAAGACTGTCGACCATTACCAAAACAACGTCACCACACACTCTACAAGACTGTCGGTCACGACCACAACAACGTCACTACACTATACACGACTGCCGACCATCACCTCATCAACGTCACCACACACTATACAAAACAGTCGACCATCACCACAACAAATTCACCACATACTATACAAGAATGTCGACCATCACAACAACAACAACAACAACGTCACCACACACTATACAAGACTGTCGGCCATCACCACAACAACGTCACCACACACTCTACAAGACGGTCGACCATCACAACAACAAATTCACCACACACTATAAAAGACTGTTGGCCATGAACACAACAACGTCAATACACTCTACAAAACTGTCGGCCATCACCACAACAAAGAGCAGTTTACCTCCAGCCAGAGGAGGAGCAGCAGGTCAGGATGTATTCATCCTGCCTTTCGACACAGGGCTAGGCCTAAGTGTTAGTCCTTAGTGTGCCAAATAGGTCAGCTGCAGCGGACCAAGTCAACGCCCCTCCTGCCAACTGTGGTAGTCTGTGAATGTGTGAATTGGCCAGAAATCAAAGCTGTAATTACTTATTTGGCGAGATTCACGATCACTGAGGGGACCTGTGTTTGGAGGAGGGGTCACCAGCTACTACCTGGCTGCCCCAGGCACCACTCGTGTGTAAAACAGTTCTTGTGCCCTCCCTACCCAAGGTCGCGGTTTGTGTGTGCGACTGTCGTGTTTACACGAGAGACCGCCAGGACACCCATATACTGCATAGTGCCCCTACTTGTGAGAACTGCGACCATAGTGCCTTGGGAGGTGTCTTTATGTGTATGTGTGTGCAAGGTAGAGTGAAGTGTTGAAGGCATACCACCCAAGAACACATGAAATGAGCCGCAGCAAATAGATGGAGCGTATGATGACGAGAAGTTGGTCGAGACAACAAGAGAACATGGCTAGTGAACCAGGAGACCATAGCGACCCCCTCCCCTGCATGGGCTTCCCTCCCCACCCGGGGCCCTCCAGTGCGAGTCCCCACCTGTGGCCCTCCGGGGCAGCAGAGGATGATAATGATGCTGGCTTCCAACTAGTCCAAAACAGAGGAAGCGTGAGGCGGGACAAGTGACAGGGTGAGCAACAGCAGCCGCAGCAACAACAACAACAACAACAACGACGACGACAAGACGAAGATAGTGAGTGGCACACCCTAATCTTTCCTGCAATGGGATTGACAGCAGCAGATAAGTACAGATGGATTATTGAGGCTGCCCGAGCCCACAGCGCAGAGTATCGCATAGAGAGCAGGTTTGAAGGTGGCAATGTCAGTGAACGGGTGCAGGGGCACAGTACCCTGAAGTACTTCACAGAGACCAGTCTTGAGTATCAAGGTAAGAATGTTAAATTGTTGGAAGCAAACCCACAGACAAGACAAACTAAAATTATAATCAAGAACTACAGTATTCATGTTGACATGGAATTTCTCAAGGACTTTAAAGAGATTGTTTGGGTCGAACGCAACACTGGACCAGGGGGGACTGGCCAAAAATCATCAATCGCTCTGTGGAAGGGAGACCTGGCCCCAATCATTAAAGTACCAGGCATGAGGGCATGCAAAGTAGAGAGGTATATTGGCAGCCCATCCCTATGTGGCAACTGTCAACGGTGGGATCACAGAACGTGGCAATGTGATCGCCCATTAGGTGTGGGTGTTGCAGTGGCTCTCACGACACCAAGCAGTGCCTAGCTAAGCTTGCACTGGGTGGGGGTGGCAGGGTAATATCTAAATTTGCCAACTGCAAGCAACCCCACCATGATTGGAACAGGTATTGCAGCGCGAGGCCTACATGGCGGGGCTCGAGGCCACCGAATCAAACCGCAAGTCACAACCTGTCCTCTTAAAAAGAACGTCGCTTTTGGCCGTTTGCCAGTATGGCCGAATATGGATGTAATTTGAAAATGAAAAAAAATGAAAATAAATTTGGGATTTTTTTTTTCAACAACAGTAAGTTAAGGGTCCTCTGATAGGTTAGGTGGGCAGGAAATTCTCATAAAGTTTCAAAACGGTATGAAAAACGTTAATGGAAAGTTGCCTGTTCTAAGCTTGCCGAGTAAGCCAGNACTGCGGCCTACAGTCACCATGTAATCCAAAGTTGTCTCACTCTCACATATGCTATTCCCGTAATGTACAATATACACAGCACCATATAAAATAAAAAATGATTAATGTAAATAATGGAAGCAAGGGAAATGAAAGCCAAGTATGCTTTACCACAATTACCAATACCTGAGTGAAGCTCCCGGACTGGCCCCCATTTATATGTGACGGTAACGAGTTGGAAATGGTGGTCGGCAGTCTTCCAACTAGCAGGTGTCAGTGCTGGGCCACATATTAAATATTAAAAAAAAGAAAAGAAAAAAAAGAAAAAAAAGAATGACTGCGTGATTGGTAATCTGTGGTAAGATAAGAAACATAAAACACAATAATAAACAATGTACTTTAAAACCAATAAAAAACACAAATTGAAATAAAGGCAAAATCTTGGCTTAACGGTAAAAAAATGTCAAGTGGAAAAATAAATAAACATGAAAATAGATTACGTTATTGGGGGAGGAGAATTGACATACAAAGGTAAATAAAATATGAATGCTGGAATATATGCACTATCTATAAACCTCTATTTGACCACACAAGGTGAGTCACTTTGGTGTTCATAGAATGAGAGCACAAGATATTCTGGCTGGCAGAAATGCAAGGGACTCCAACAATAACTGGCGATGACTTGTGATTGGCGAGGAACCGGAGTGGCGTGTTGGTTGGTGGCCAATGAGAAAGCTGGATGGCCGCAAGTCGCTAGTTAGGCAGTTGAAGGGTTCGACGCGTCGACCAGGTATACAGCAGGTGCTGGAGTGGGGGGAGGAGGGAGTTGAGGTGCGTGTGGCTGTCTTGATATATACGTTTAGCCACTACAAAACGTATCTTGCATATTGTTGAGGACGTGATGAAATACGAAAATAGCAGGCTAAATCTCTGATAAGAGATTATCGTCACAATATAATATATATATATATATATATATATATATATATATATATATATATATATATATATATATATATATATATATATATATATATATACATATGTCGTACCTAGTAGCCAGAACTCACTTTTTGGCCTACTATGCAAGGCCGATTTGCCTAATAAGCCAAGTTTTCCTGAATTAATATATTTTCTCTAACTTTTTCTTATGAAATGATAAAGCTACCCATTTCATTATGTATGAGGTAAATTTTTTTTTATTGCAGTTAAAATTAACGTAGATATATGACCGAACCTAACCAACCCTACCTAACCTAACCTAACTTATCTTTATAGGTTAGGTTAGGTCAGGTAGCCAAAAAAGTTAGGTTAGGTTAGGTTAGGTAGGTTAGGTAGTTGAAAAACAATTAATTCATGAAAACTTGGCCTATTAGGCAAATCGGGCCTTGCATAGTAGGCTGAGAAGTGAGTTCTGGCTACTAGGTACGACATACATATACATATATATATATATATATATATATATATATATATATATATATATATATATATATATATATATATATATATATATATATATATATATATATATATATATATATATATATATATATATATATATAAATTTATGTTCCACCAACCCACACATTTCCACTCTACCAACCAGCACATAATAGAGCAAATAAAGGTTGTTTTGCCTGACATTCATACAACTAACCCTGAGGACAGCACACTCCTAGGTGCTCTTCTTGGAAGGAATGGCATCGACGAGGTCCTTGGTAAGAAGATCACTGACCTGAAGAGGATGAATGAGAGGATTGAAGACATCGATGCTCATGAGGCACTTTACCTCATCACCAGATGCTTGTCCCTCTCCAGGCTGACCTACTTTCTAAGATGTTCGCCATCTTTCAACAATATTAAATTAGAAGAATACGACAGCTTGCTGAAATCAACACTAGAAAAAGCCCTCAATATTTCTCTCAGCGACTCACAGTGGAAACAGGCCTCTCTTCCTGTCAGACTCGGGGGCCTTGGCGTGCGCACAGCAACACAAATTGCTGTACCAGCGTTCCTGTCCTCTTCAGTGGGGTCTGACAACTTGGTGAAGGAAATCCTACCTGAGCACCTAGTTCAACAGGCAGGGGTACATGATCCCAGCTTCACAGACTGCACAACCAAATGGGTCTCTCTTGCAGGACCTGCACCCCAACCACCACCTTCTGAAGCCCATAAGCAATCCAGCTGGGATCGCCCTATTGCCGACCAAGAAGCTACGCCTTAACCCACTACACCACATCAGACCCTTAAAAGAAGCAGAGATTTCGAGGTATTTACCTCAAATATCTCCACTTCCCAAGAGCACTAGATGAGTGAGGGGTTACTACATGCGTTTTTCATCAAAAATGCATGTAGTAACCTTGTAACGCATGTAGACCCTTCTTTTAAGGGTCTGATGTGGTGTAGTGGGTTAAGGCGTACTAGTTATGGCAGCTACTGGAAGGTGGTTGTGCTTTCTGGGTTCGAGTCCAACTGGTGGGTGTTGTCCAAAGATTGTTAATCTTCACTTGTGGTTCATGCAAGTATAGGCTTATAGCTGGACACGAGTTCTCCCATATAACAGTGGCTTGATGAAAAACGCATGTAGTAACCCCTATAGGGAACACTTCATAACGACACCTGCTAGGCTGGTAACTCTTGAGGAGGTGGGCAATCTTATTGATAGTAGGGTGGGTTATATGATTACACATCTGGAGGATCTCCTATCAGAAACAGAGGGAAGTGGTTTTATATTATTTAATGTTGATTTCCTCAAAATCGTTATCTGTAATGGTAGTGTAAGGTCAGTTTTGGGGGATTATGTCCCTTATCTTTTAAGGGGGCGACATGAGGTCTTCAACCCAAACCCTGATGGTAACAATGGAACATGCATTATTCAATGCATTGCTGCTTTTCGGGCGTCACAACAAGGATGGAAATGGAAACGTATAGGAAGACTTGTAGTCTCACTCTAGGGTTAGGAAAATGGTCAAATACGAGCAATTATCTTTCCCTCTCTCATGGGAGGATATCTCTAAATTGGAGAATAGGAATAAACTATCCAATTTTTTGTATTCAATTCACAAACATACAGACGGTGTCTATCATGTCTCTCTTTGCCGTCGTGGAAGCAGACAGTACTCGGACATAGTACCATTATTGTTGTTGGGGGAGTCAGAATATAAAAATTCTACTGGCCTGTCAATGCTTCTTCCTGTGACATCACTCAGAAAATTATTTATCCTCAGGAGGGGGACACCCTTCATTTTAAAAATACAAGGAAAGGTTACCCCCCTTCCCATGTGGGTTATTTCGATTTTGAGTGCTACCTAAGCACTGAGGATTGTCTAGGTTCTGTTACAGCCATACATAGGCCTATAGCATACAGCAATATAATTGTTGATAGGAACCACTCCATCATTGATAAATTTACTTATTTTGGTGGGGACAGTGTCACACATTTCATGGAGCGAGTTGCCACCAAATGGGAAATTATCAGATCCAGCCTGCCCAAATATGAAATAGACATGTTTCTTGAGGATATGGTTCATTTTACGAGACAGACACACTGTCAGTTTTGTGGGGAGGTATTTACCCTCACCAATTTCAAGGTTCAACATCATGATCACCTTAGGGAAAAGCTCAATTATATTGGAGCTCTATGCAATTACTGCAACCTCCGCCACAAGAATGTTCTAGAGAGTTTAGTCCTAAATGTCCACAATATGTCTTATGACATGGGCTTAATTTTGAGGGAGTTTGCCATGGGTTCAAATATTAAGAGCAATATCCTCTTGAGGCAGAGGACTAAATATCTTAAGGTAGAAATAGGCAACCTTAAAGTTCTTGATTCACTGGCTTTTATTACAGGCAGTCTTTCGTCCCTAGCAAAGACCCACATTGATTCAGCCAGCCCCTTAACATTCACTCACTCAATGATAGAAGGTTTACCCGAAGAGAGTCACCACCTACTCTTAAAGGGTAAGCAGTTTTTCCCTCATGAATATGTCACAAAAATCGGCTGCTTTAATGATGCAACACTCCCCCCTATTGAAATGTTTTACAGCTCCCTAAACAAATCAACCATCACTTTGGGAGAATATAGACATTCTAAATTAGTATGGGAGGCAACAGGATGTAGGTCATTAAAGGATTAGCTCCTTGTTTATTTTAAGTGTGACGTGGGTTTACTGGCTGACATTTTTACTCACCATAGGGTAATTCTAAATGATATTTATTCATTAGAAATGACTCATTACTGTAGCCTTCCGGGGTACTCCTACGACTGCTTCTTGAAAAGCAGCAAAATATCGTTGGAGTTAAGTGCAGATGTAATGTTACACAACCTCCTGTCACAAAACATACGAGGGGGTTTTACAACTGCAGTTAGGAGTTACGCCAGAGCTAACAACCGCTACGTCAACCCATCTTTTAACCCTCAGGAGGATAGATCTTCATTCTTACTGTATTTAGATTTCAACTCACTTTATGGAAGCTGTATGACTTAGAAATTACCCTATGGTGGTCTAAGAAGGTTGTCATCAGATGAGATGACCTCCTTCATTAGTGAAGTGAAGATAATGACAGAACAGCCATTCTTAATTGACACCAAACACATAAGACCTGAAATAGCTAGACTAACAGATGATCTACCCCTATGTTTACACCATATGGGGATAAGTATGGAGGATATCTCTCCTTTTAGTAGGGGACTTCTGGAAACAAATAACATTACAAAGCTCCCTCAAAAAAATATCAAGCTGGTTGGGGATCATCTCCCCAAAAAACACTATTTCATATCTCAACACCTCTTACAGTTATTTATTGAAATAGGGCTTGAAGTAGAGACCATACACACCATTTACGAGTTCCACCAGTCAGATTTGATGGCAGAATTTGTTAACACTAACGTTAACAATAGAAATGCCTCCACCAGTAACGATAGGAAAACACTATTTAAACTATTAACTAATAGTGTTTTTGGTAAAACACTGCTGAACCCAGCCTGTTATGCCACTGACACCAAACTAGTGACTTCTGCTAGGGCATTTTTACGGGAGGTGAAGAATCCTCGCTTTAAACGTATGGTACATTTAGGTGACAATAAATTATTGTCCGTCAGTTCCAGACCATTCATTAAAATTACTCACCCTAATTACATTGGGTTCCAGATTCTTGAGCTAGCAAAGTACAGTTTGTACCATTTTTGGTACAGGGTACTTAAGAAGCATATACAGATAGGGCAGCACTGATATACAGTGATTCAGATAGTTTTATCTTCAGTTTAATGACTGAAGTTGTCTTTAACGAGATGGGAAGAGAACCCCTTAAGTCGTGGATGGATACTAGTAACATCCCTGAAACTCACAACTTGTATGATCCATCTAAAAAGGGTGTTTTAGAACTTTTAAAGTCAGAGGTTTCAGAAAGACACATCCTTGAAATTGTAGCTCTCAAGCCCAAAATGTATAGTTTGCTTTTGCATGACAATTCAAATTCTATTACCGCTAAGGGTATCCCCCGTGCTGTGCAAAGATCTTTAACACATAACCATTTTAAAGAGACCCTACACAGTAATGGAGTAGTAAATACTTTCCAATATTCCCGAATTAGATATGTAGGGGGACAAATGGTCACCACCCATAATACTAAGAGGGGTTTAAGCGCATTTGATGATAAATGCTTTTACCTAAATAAATACAAAAGCCTAGGCTATGGTCATCCAGACATACCACCTGAGCCCCACCCATCCGCCTCAGCCCAAGGGGTGACCGCTAGAAGTGAAAGTGATGACGTCATCGACCCACAAGAAGAGGAAGGGCGACACCCTTCCAGTGAGAGTGAACGCTATGATATCAGTACTCCCTTAGGAGGGGAGGAAGAAGAACCACAACACCCCATTCTCCCTCTGGATGATGATGAGTCATCATCACCCCAGGAGGGGGAGGAAGACCCCACAATGGACCAGTGGGCACGGAGGAGGGCTTTAGTTAGAAAATATTATGGAGGGGGATTTAGATTAAGACTACGTTTAGGCCACTATGTACTTTTGTTAATATTATGTATAAAACATATGGGTTATTTCTTTTCACCTTCTTTATTTGAGTATATATATCCTATATAGCGCCAGACATATATATATATATATATATATATATATATATATATATATATATATATATATATATATATATATATATATATTATATTAGTAGGCATCCGTCAATCCCGTAGGGTTATGGAGTTGTGCCCTGGGTGTCTAGTTGTTGTAGTCGAGTTGGATGCAGCGCCTGCTGTGGCTGTGAAGGCCAACCCGAGAATGACAGTCTCGACTGCAGCGAGCGCAGATAAACGCCGAAGCGGGTGCGTCTGACAGTGGTCGAGACCTCCTCTGAAGTCTATTTTCCTCCGCCTGCCTCTTCAGTTCATCCTCGAATTGCTGGAGTCCCTTCTGCACTTTATATCTCCAGGCAGATCTGTCCGCAGCTGCTGCCTCCCAAGTGTTGATGTCGATGTTCATCTGCTTGAGGTCGCGTTTGCAGGCATCTTTGAAACGCAGCTGAGGTCTTCCGGTAGGTCTCCTTCCTGATGCCAGTTCTCCATACAAGAGGTCCTTCGGTATGCGGCCATCGACCATGCGTGAGACATGTCCCAGCCATCGCATGCGTCTCTGTTTCAAGAGAGTGAACATTGAAGGGACTCCTGCTCTCTCGAGTACAGTGTTGTTGGTGACGTGGTCTTTCCACGTGATGTCAAGGATGCGTCTCAGGTTCCGCATGTGAAAGGTATTAAGCCGTCTCTCCTGGCGAGAGCGCAGGGTCCAGGATTCCGAGCCGTAGAGAAGTGTACTCACCACACATGCCATGTAGACTTGTGCCTTGGTGTGCACTGTCAGTTTGGCATTTTCCCAAACGCGCTTTGTGAGCCTGGCCAGTGTTGTTGCGGCCTTCCCGATACGCCTGTTGAGCTCAGTGTCCAGGGAAAGGGTGTCTGAGATTGTGGAGCCCAGGTACACAAACTCGTGAACTGCCTCCAGCGCATAGTCTGCTATATTTATACAGGGTAGCTCATTGACATCTTGTCCCATCACCTGTGTCTTCTTCAGGCTGATTGTCAGGCCGAATGCAGAACAGGCTGCGGCAAAGCGGTTGAGTAGCTGCTGCAGGCCTTCTGCTGTGTGTGTGGTGATCGCTGCGTCGTCGGCGAAGAGGAACTCCCTGAGGATTCGCATTTGTACTTTTGTCTTTGCTCGGAGTCTGGATAGATTATACAGCTTTCCATCAGATCTTGTACGGAGATAGATGCCTTCTGTCGTTATTCCAAAAGCATGCTTGACGAGGATCGCGAAGAAGATGCCGAACAGGGTTGGAGCAAGAACACACCCCTGTTTAACACCACTGTTAATGTTGAATGGTTCAGAAGTTGAGCCTTCGTACACGACTGTCCCCTTCATGTCCTTGTGGAACGATTGTATCATGCTGAGTAGGATGGGTGGACAGCCAATTTTGGCCAAGATCTTGAAGAGTCCGTCCCTACTCACGAGGTCGAAGGCCTTTGTAAGGTCAATGAAGGCAATGTACAAGGCTTTTCTCTGCTCCCTGCACTTTTCTTGAAGCTGTCTCAGGGAGAACACCATGTCAGTGGTCGACCTCTCTGCTCGGAAACCACACTGTGACTCAGGGTACACTCTTTCGGCAAGAATCTGAAGCCTGACCAAAACGACCCTAGCGAATAGTTTGCCAACGACGCTGAGGAGGGAGATGCCGCGATAGTTGTTTACATCGCTTCTGTCACCTTTATTTTTGTAGAGAGTGATGATGTTTGCATCTCTCATGTCTTGTGGCACCGAGCCCTCCCTCCAGCATTGGCACAGAAGTTCATGAAGCTCAAATTTAAGTGTTCCACGAGCGCACTTGAGAACTTCAGGCGGAATCCCGTCATCTCCTGGGGCCTTCCCTGAGGAAAGTGAATCCAGCGCTTTCTCAACTTCTTCCACAGTTGGTTCAAGATCAAGTTCTTCCATGATGGGCAGGCATTCAATTGCATCCAAAGCCTCTGCGCTGACCAAGTTCTCTCTGGAGTAGAGTTCGGAGTAATGTTCCACCCAGCGATTCATCTGTTGATCACGGTCTTTAATGATCTCTCCAGTGGCAGACTTTAGAGGAGCCATCCGGTTTTGTGTAGGGCCTGTTGCCTGTTTGATTCCTTCGTACATGCCTCTTATGTTGCCGACAGTGACTGCAGTCTGGATGCTGGAACAGAGTCGAAGCCAGTAATCGTTAGCACAACGCCTCGCAGTTTGTTGAACTCTACTGCGGGCAATACGGAGGGTCTGTAGGTTCCTTCTTGAGGGCAGGTTCTTGTAGGATAAGAGAGCTCGTCTCTTTTCCTCTACGAGGGGTAACAGTTTCTCTGCACTGGCCTCGAACCAGTCTGCTGACTTGTTCTGTCTCTTACCGAAGGTGGACATGGCAGTGTTGAAAATAGTGCCCCTGAGATGTAACCACCTCTCACTTGCGCTATCGCTATCGCAGGGTGGTACAGGAAGGGCATTTACCAGCGCTGCAGTGAATTCCTCCACCTTGTGAAGGTCACGGGTCTTGTTACGTTAATGCGTGGTCTTCCCTCCTTCTTTGCTCTGTGGATTTTCCAAGGCTGGAACTTTACTTTGCAAACGACGAGAGAGTGGTCGGTGTCGCAATCTGCGCTCTGGAAGCTACGGGTCAGTTTGACATTTCTCAGATTGTTACGCCCCGTAAGCACCAGGTCGAGTTGGTGCCAATGCTTAGACCTGGGATGTCTCCAGGAAACCTTATGCTGGGGCTTGGTGTCGAAGAAGGAATTGGTAATGCAGAGATCATGACGGCAGCAGAACTCCAGGAGGCGCTGCCCACTCTCATTCATCTTCCCAAATCCAAACTGGCCCAGGCAGGAAGGCCAAGAGCTGTGGTCAGAACCAACTCTTGCATTAAAGTCTCCCAGGAGGAAGACTGACTCTTGGTGAGGTATGTCTCTGAGAGCTAGGCCGAGGTCATCATAGAACTTGTCCTTCGCTTCGGTAGAGGAGGTCAATGTTGGTGCATAGGCATTGATGAGGCTGACCATTCCTACTGCTGTATGAAGCTGAAGTTTGATGATCCTTGAAGACCCCTCCATAGGCGGTACTATGGACCCTAACAACCTGTTCCTGATGGCAAAACCAACGCCATGCTCCCTTACCTCTTCTTGTGGTTTGCCCTGCCAGTAGAAGGTAAAGTCCTTCTCCCGTATGCTGCCAGTTGCCGGCAGACGTGTCTCCTGCAGGGCGACTATGTCCATCTGGAGTCTGCGCAGTTCATTGTTGATCACAGCTGTCTTGCGGGCGTCGTTCACTTCCAGTAGATCTTCCGAGAGACCCGGTGTCATGGTCCTTACATTCCATGTGCCCAGTTTGAGAGCTGGGTGGCTCTGTGTTTGTTTTCTTTTGCCTGGTGCATGAGTTGACGATCCGCTTATTGGATTGTGGCCTAAGCCCCACGCACCCAGTGGAGCAGGCGGACCGTGGCGGGACAGCACCTTATTGGCTGGGGGCTGCCCAGCTTGAGGCGGGCGGTAGCTGTCCTATGAAATCGGATGATTTCTCCCACCGACGGAAGCAACCCCTGGCGCCTTACTCTACGCCAATTGAGTGGTAGACTTATCACCGGTAACTGTCGCTTCCCGTGTTGAGCCATCGCCAAGGCGATGCTGGAGTGTCCTCTCCAGGGCACAGGCCTGGGCAGTAATTATGGAGGATCAGCTGTTGCCCATGCAACAGATCCACCCTCTCCACGCCACCGATGTGATCCAAGGGAAGGGCAGGAGCCGATACGCTTGGCACCAGTGTCGTCGCAGGAGTTGCCAGAATGTAGCTGTAAACAGCTGCAAACTGCCTTAGGGACTCCGACTCCGGATTTTTCCTCAGGGTTGACTCCCGAAGTCTTTCCCATGAGTGGGTTTAGCCACAAGACAGCAGAGGTTTGAATTCGGGGTTTTCCTTCCCCTAGATGGGCTGCCTTTCCAGGCTAACGAGTCCCATCTGCCCGAAGCAACTGGTTTTAAGGCGCCAGAGACCCGCCTTCGCCCCTTCTCCTGTTGGTAGAAGCAGTTCCGCCAGGCCTAGAGGCTAAGCCACACGTGCAGGCCAGGAGCTGGACTTGGTTGTCAGAGGCTATTTGAGACGCACGCCATCAGGGGCACTTTACAGGCTGTGGGAGCTTATCTCCACAACCCTTCCCCCGGCTGTAACAAACCTTGGAACCATATTATATATATATATATATATATATATATATATATATATATATATATATATATATTATATATATATATATATATATATATGATATATATATATATATATAGATATATATATAATATATATATATATATATATATATATAATATATATATATATATATATATATATATATTATATATATATATATATCTATATGCCTATACTTGCATAAACCACAAGTGAAGATTAACAATCTTTGGACAACACCCACCAGTGGGACTAAACCCAGAAAGCACAACTACCTTCCAGTAGCTGCCATAACTAGTATGCCTTAACCCACTACACCACATCAGACCCTTAAAAGAGATAGAGATTTCGAAGTATTTACCTCAAATATCTCCACCTCCCAAGGGCACCAGATTAGTGAGGGGCTACTTAAGCCGTTTTCATCAAGCCACTGTCAATGCGGGTGAACTCGTGTCCAGCTATAAGCCTATACTTGCATAAACCACAAGTGAAGATTAACAATCTTTGGACAACACCCACCAGTGGGACTCGAACCCAGAAAGCACAACTATCTTCCAGTATATATATATATACATACATATATATATATATATATATATATATATATATATATATATATATATATATATATATATATATATATATATATATATATATATATATATGCACATAGTCCTGGAGGGGCCATTCAGTCTTGTTCGATTATATATCCTTAAATACTCCTATATAATGGGCTAGTGTTTAAACGTGATAGCCGGAGTAAGTGAAATATGATGGGAGCTCATCGTAGACTACAGTTATTAACCAAGAACCCACGCAACCCGTCCTCACAAATTCGTATAGTCAATATTGACTTATTAGTTACCTGCATAGGTGACATACTAAACATAATAGTTTCCCTTGAAAATCTTCATAGAAAACACCGACCTTACCTAACCTACTTAGTATGTTAAAATAAGCATCTTATAGCTTCGTAATTACAATTGTTACTTAACCTATTATAGGTATAGGTTAGGTAATAATTGTAATTACGAAGCAATAAGATGCTTATCTTAAAATACTAAGTAGGTTAGGTAAGGTCGGTGTTTTCTATGAAGATTTTCAAGGGAAACTATTATGTTAAGTATGTCACCTATGCACTTATTTAATAAGTCAATATTGACTACGAATTTCCGAGGACGGGTTGACCCCCGAGGTGGGTCTATCTGTCACCTCGCCCCTCTGATTCCATTGTTTGATGAGTACCTCCCATTGTTTGATAAGTGTCCCTATCTGGCACGGAATCCTCTACTACTGTCGACCATCACCACAGCAACATAACTAAACACCATTTAAGAATGTCGCCAAAAACCGCAACAACATCACTACACTATATAAGACTGTCACCCATCACCACAACATTTTCACCACACACTATACGATAGTGTCGACCATCACCACAAGAACGTCACTACACTGTACAAAACTGTCGACCATCAACACAACAATGTCACCACACACTATACAAGACTATCGACCATCACCACAACAACATCACAACACTATACAAGACTGTCGACCTGTGCCACAACAACGTCACTACACTAAATAAGACTGTCGACCATCAACTCAACGATGTCACCAAACACAATATAAGACTGTCGACCATCACAACAACAACTTCACAACACTAAACAAGACTGTTGACCATCAAGAAAATAACATCACCACACACTATCCAAAACTGTCGACCATCACCACGACAACGTCACCACACATTATTCAAGGCTGTCGCCAATCACCGCGATAACGTCAGTACACTATACATGACTATCGACAACACCACAACAATGTCACCACTCACTATACAAGATTGTCGACCATTACCTCAACATGTCACCACACACTGCACAAAACTGTCGCCCATCACTGTTACGACCATCACAACCAGGTCCTTCGTAACGGGTTCTTTTTAAACTCTATAATCCGAGGCAAGTTCAGAGAACCCTGATCTTCGTGGAGAATGTAGGGTAATTTTTAAAGGTAAAATGAAAAGAACAATACTTAAAAAAAAAAATATTATTTCCATCACCATTATAATATATACAAGTCTATGCGAGGTCAACCAGAGAGCCATTACTAACTCTTACGCAAGCCTGCTTCACAGATGATGGCCACGCTCCCTTGCCTCACTGACTAGCACCTCCGATCCAGGAGTGAAGTCTTCAACACTCAATCGCAGCGCAGCGACATCAGAGTGTCGACCATCACCACGACAACGTCACCACACACTCTACAAGACTGACGACCATCAACTCAGCAATGTCACCGCACACTGTACAAAACTGTCGACCACAACCGCAACAATGTCACTACACTATACAAGACTGTCGACCATCCCCACAACAAGATCACTACACATTACAAGACTATTGACCATCACCAAAACAACGTCACCACACACTATACAAGACTGTCGACCATCACCACAACAACGTCACCACACACTATACAAGACTGTCGACTATCACTACAACAACGTCACCACACACTATACAGGACTATCGACCATCACCACAACAACGTCACCACACACTATACAAGACTGTCGACCATCACCACAACAACGTCACCACACACTATACAAGACTGTCGACTATCACCACAACAACGTCACCACACACTATACAAGACTGTCGACTATCACTACAACAACGTCACACCACTCTACAAGGCTGTCGGCCATCAATACAACAACGTCACCACACACTATATAAGACTGTCGACCATCACCACAACAACTTCACTATACTATGTAAGAAAGTCGACCTTTGCCACAACAACGTCACTACACTATATAAGACTGTCGACCATCAACTTAACAATGTCACCAAACACTATGCAAGACTGTCAACCATCACCACAACAACGTCACTACACCATACAAGGCTGTCGACCATTATCACAACAACGTCACCACACACCATAAAAGACTGTCGACCACCACCACAACAATGTAACTACATTTTATGTGACTGTCGACCATCACCACAAGATCGTCACTACACTGTATAAGACTGCAGACCATCACAACAATGTCACTACACTATAGAAGATTGTCGAAGTTAACCACAGCAACGTCACCACACACTATATAATACTTTCACTCATCACCACAACCACGTCACGACCACACAATACACAACACTGACGACCATTATAGCAACAACGTCACTACACTTTACAACACTGTCGATTTTTACCGCAACAAACTTACTACATAATACAAGATTGCCGACCATTATAACAAAATCGTCACCACACACTATATAAGACTGTCGACCATCACCTCAACAACGTCGTCACAAACTATACAATAGTCGACCAAAACCACAACATGACACCTCACACTATACAAGACTGTCGACCATACAACAAAAACGTCACTACACTATACCAGAGTGTCGACCATCACCAAAACAAAGTCACTGCAATATACATGATTGTCGACCATCGCCCCAATAATGTCACCAAACACTATGCAATTCTGTCGGCTATCACCACAACAACGTCACCTCTCGCTCTACAAAACTGTCGACCATAGCCACAACTACGTCACCACACACACTATACAAGACTGTCGACCATTACCAAAAACAACGTCACCACACACTCTACAAGACTGTCGGTCACGACCACAACAACGTCACTACACTATACACGACTGCCGACCATCACCTCATCAACGTCACCACACACTATACAAAACAGTCGACCATCACCACAACAAATTCACCACATACTATACAAGAATGTCGACCATCACAACAACAACAACAACAACGTCACCACACACTATACAAGACTGTCGGCCATCACCACAACAACGTCACCACACACTCTACAAGACGGTCGACCATCACAACAACAAATTCACCACACACTATAAAAGACTGTTGGCCATGAACACAACAACGTCAAATACTCTACACAAACTGTCGGCCATCACCACAACAAAGAGC
>WNGS01077331.1:0-15277 GCA_020271785.1 Procambarus virginalis | reverse complement strand
TTACACTCACTGTCTCATGACTCAGGGACCACGTGACAAAGACACTGAGCATCACTAACTGTTACACGTCACTGTCTCATGACTCAGGGACAACAGTGACACAACACACTGAGCATCACTAACTGTTACACGTCACTGTCTCATGACTCAGGGACAACAGTGACACAAGACACTGAGCATCACTACTGCTACACGTCACTGTCTCATGACTCAGGGACAACAGTGACACAAAGACACTGAGCATCACTACTGCTACACGTCACTGTCTCATGACTCACGGACAACAGTGACACAAGACACTGAGCATCACTAACTGCTACACGTCACTGTCTCATGACTCAGGGACAACAGTGACACAACACACTGAGCATCACTAACTGCTACACGTCACTGTCTCATGACTCGGGGACAACAGTGACACAAGACACTGAGCATCACTAACTGCTACACGTCCCTAACCACCACAAAGCCCTTCACTTGCTATTGACAATTCGAAACTAACTATATTTGAGCATCTGAGATATTATATGTATGCTGGCAGTGTTGTGGTCAACTGTTATTGTTAGTGTTACCTTGTGTCGTGGTCCCTTCCCGTTTGTAGACTTACTGCACTAAGATAAGTATGGTTTAGTTACAATGCCTCTTCCTTCCCTTCCTTACATGCTTGTGCGGAGGCAAAGGTCGCGGTAAAGTCAAGCGACGGATCCGTCGGGTTCAGGTGACGGAGGACAACATGTCCGAGGACAGTCCTTATGACTGGCCTAACGAGGGCTGGGAAGATAGACAAGATGTGGGCCGCTGGATCTACCGCGGAGACCGGGCCGCCTTCACCACACGACGCCACCAAACCGAGCAAATGTTGAAGGAGGCCAAGGTCTTTGACCGACAGCACAGGAAAGATATTTTTTCCACGAGATTCTTCGGTTAACTTAGATTCTTCGATACCGCAGAGGCCTCGCTTCTTACAGGTCCGCGTTCGATCCCCGACGCTCGGCTCCTCACCAGGCGATGCTATGAGATGCAAAAAAGTCTTAGAGGATGAGAACATTTTTGTTCCCTTACAGATTAAGAGAAAGGTTTACGAAAGATACTTGGATTCTTCAGTCCAACAACAGGGGCTCGTCGATAGCGCAGAGGCTTCGCTCCTCACAGAGGTTTGTTTGATCTCAGACCATCGAAGTGGTTGGGCACGATTCCTTCCCTCCATCCAGTGTCAGTGTCATATTATCAAATTTCTTTCAATTACCATTTTGTTATTCTGGATAAGGGCTTTAGCCTCCATTTGACCAAACTAACCTGGTTCATTGGGTCAGCCAATGACTTATGAAATATTTTTATAATGATTTAGTCTGATATATTCATCACAGTTATTATACACATTTTATGTTATTAATGTAACCAGATCTATTTGTTTAATTTTCAATAAAACTGAATGAAAATGCTGCATTTGTCTATACACTTTTGTTTCTCATTCTACTTATGATAACGACCCAACATTCAGTAATAGTCAACCTTATGATAACAACACATCATTTAGGTATACTTAACCTTATGATAACAACACTACATGCAGGAAAACTTAACTTTATGATGACAACACAACATGTCGGAATACATAACTTTATGATAACAACACAACATGTAGGCATATGATAACACAACATGTCGGAATACATAACTTTATGATAACAACACAACATGTAGGCATATGATAACCATATGATAACAACACAACATGCAGGAATACTTTAACTTATGATAACTACACAAACGCAGTGAATTCATAACCTTACGATAACAAAAAAGTGCATGAATCCTTAAATTTATGATAACAACACAACCCACAGGAATACTTAACCTTTTGATAACAGCACAACATTTAGGCATACTTAACATTATGATAACACAACAAGCAGGAATACTTAATCTTTTGATAACACCACGTGCAGGGAAATGATAACTTAATGAAAAAAACACAACACGCAGGGAAGAGATAACCTAATGAAAACAACATACTAAGTAGGAATTCTTAACCTTATAACAACACAACATGCAGGAATGTTAACCTTATGATAACAACACAACATAAAGGAATACTTAACCTTATGATAACAACAAAATGCAGGAACACCTAACAACATGACACAACACAATAGGCAGGAATTCTTAACCTTATGATAACAACAAAACGTGCAGGCATATGATAACCTTATGATAACAACACCACAAATAGGAATACTTAGCCTTTTGGTAACAACACAACATGCAGGGATACTTAAACTTATGAAAACAACACAAAATTCTGGAATTCTATCCTGAAGATAACACAGCATGCAAGAATACTTAACCTTATTATAACGGACAACATGCAGGAGTTTTTAATCATATAATAACAACAGAACATAGAGGAATACTTAACCTTATGATAACAATGCAACATTAAAGAATACTTATCTTTATGATAACACATCATGCGGGATTACTTTATCTTATGATAACACAACGTGCAGGAATACTTACCCTTATGATAGCCACACAGCACACATGAATACTTAACCTTTGGATAACAAGACAACACTTAGCAATGACAACAACACAATATTCAGGCATACTTATATCCTTATGAAAAGAACACAACACAACCACAACATGCTTGCGGTTGTAGTTATATCCTTCAGTCTCGGGAGACTATGGAGTTGCCCTCTGGTTTCCAGAGCGCAAAGCCTGGGTAGGTCAATATGGAGGTGAAGCTGTTTCCCATGCAGCAAATCCCCCCTCTCCACGTTGCTGAAATTATCCAATGGAAAGGCGACACCAATACACATGGTTCCAGCACCGTCGCAGGAGCTGCCAGAACGAGGTCGAAGTCAACGATGAACTGCCTTAGGGGGCTCCAATTCCGGATTGTTTCTCGAGGTTGACTCCTGAAGCCTTTCTTACAAGAGAGGTATGGCCGCAAAGCAGCGGAGGTTTGATTCAGGGTTTTCCTTCTTCCAGATGAGCTGCCTTCCCAGGCTATCGAGTCCCCTCTACCCGGAGCAGCTTTTCCTGTTAGTAAAAGCAGCCCCTTCTCCTGTCAGTAAAAACAGTGAAGCCGGACTTAAAGACTAAGCCACCCGTGCAGGCCAGGAGTTGAACTTGGTTGTCAGAGACTATTTGGGACGCTCGCCGTACTGGAGCTTCTTATAGGTAACGGGAGCTCGTCCCCCATTACCACCCCCTAGCTATGACAACCCCTTGGAACCTAACTTGTGGGAACAACACAATATTCAGGCATTTGATAAACATGGTAACAAAACAACAAGCAGGAACATCTAACCCTATGATAACAGCACAACATGCAGGGATTTGATAACCTTATGGAAAACAATATAACATGGAGGCACTTAACTTTACGATAACAACACAATATGCAGGAATTCTAACCATATGATAATGACACAACCATGCAGAGGCATTTGATAACCTTATGATAACAACACAACATGCAGTAATACTTAACCTTATGGAAGCAACACAACATGTAAGCATGATAACCTTATGATAACAACACAACCTGCAAGCATGATAGCCTTATGATAACAACACAACCTGCAGGAATTCTTAAAATGATGATAACAACATTCCCGGCAGGAATACTTATCTATATCACAGCAACACAACATGCAGGAATACTTAACCTTATGATAAGTTGAGGAGGGGTTCAATCCTCCGTTTGACTGAGGTTGATGATGTGGGGGTTGGTGGAGGGGTGGTGGTGGTGGTGGAGCTGGAAGCGTATTCCTGAGTGTGTCTCTTCTTCCTGGGTGTAGCTGGCGGTGTAGAACGAGAAGAGGTTCTTGGGGTGGTACCACCCTCTCCCACCACGGTGTCGAGGGTGATAGTAAGACTATCACCACTTGGATCGTCGAACGGGAGGGGCACCACTGATGGGGTAACAGCAGCGGGTCGTTTGAGGATGACCAACTCTATGTTGAGTTTGGCCAGTTCTTGATGAAGAGAAAGCAACATGGGTCCAATGTCCTTGTGCCAGTTGACCATACCATCGCTGGAAGCCCCTAAGCCGTGGGGTACCACTAGCCGAGTCATGGTTGGGGTTCTCACCATTAGATTATCCACCTTTGTTAGGGCCATCTTCATCCAGTACCGCCGGTTTTTGGCGGTATCCAAGGTGACGTTAGTGACGTAGTGTGTGTGTCGGCGGAAGTCTGCACTTGTTCCTGGGCTATTGGGTTTGACTCGAAGGGGGCTCCTGCCCCGAAAGCAGAACTCAACCCCACAAAAGTCGGTCTGAAGTAAAGGACTGGCTCCTCTACGAGATCTTGTCCTTCAGAGGGGAGTTGGGCAATCTTCACATCAATGTCCCCTGGGGTAGCCCGACAACGAATTATTGCCCTATTGGCACTATCCAGTCCATCACGTTCCACACGGGCGTAGGGGTAAGTCTTCCAGATGACAGAAGCGAGCTCATAGGGACGCACAACGGCAGCTGGTAACTCGTAGACGACGACGTCGCTTACCCCAAAGGTGTGGGAGTCAGTGATATCGTCACCAATGGTCTTGATACTCGCCAGCGACATGGCGAGAGGGTGGCTGTGAGGAGCGTGTCTACAACTGTAGTATAGTGTTCTAGGAGCGGCGGTGGGGGACCTTTAAATACACCTGTGGCCCACCTGGGGGGAGAGGGATGAAGGGGTGTGGGGTAGAGGTCACCTTAAGAGCCCATAGACACTCTGACCAGACTCAAAGGCTGTAATCATGTCCCGATGTTGGAAGGTTAATTTTTCCATCTGCCAAATCTCCGTCTGGATCTCCTAAGTTGAATACTCTTCATAATTTTCACCGTTTCACCAAATGACTTAAAAAACCGTTCTGGGGGAGCACTCAACACAAGACGGTCATAACAATCCCATAAGGCATATATCAATCTACTTTTGTGTTCGACAAACTTGTAGTAACGTTGAGTAGCAACCAAACGCTTCAAAAGGGGGGATTTTTCTTCCTCCTCTACCGCTGGAGGGGGAGTAGAAGCTCGCTCCATGGTGGATACACAACTGAATATAATAACGTTTAATATGTGGATATAGGCTTTTCAATACAGTTCCCAATGGGGTCTCCTATGGATACCCCTCCCCTGTTTTAACTGTGTTCTAGCGCGAGAATTACGTATAAAGGACGGGTCTGTGCCGGCCACCTTCAGTAAAATCCTTACATCTTGTCAGCTGTCCTAAATTGTCCTTTAGTAAAGGCTAAAGTTTTAATTATATCTAAAATATTTCAATTTTGCACAGGCTTTAATAAATTCCTGTGACTATCCCATACCACCTGTTGGATGTTTTGTTCAAACATGTTCAATAATGTTTTGACATGTGGAATTTCCTCTATTTTAAAATTCACATTTATTAAGTTGTCCAGACTTGGGTTTTGGGGAGTGGTGGTGGTGGTGGTGGCTTTGTGGTGAGTGGGCCCAGCAACAGTTAGCCGCATCTCGGGCGGTAGAATGGAATGTATCCTTTTTTTTTATTTGTTTTTTTAAAGGGCGATGGTCACACCTGCCCCGCGTTTTTTGTTGAAAGAACCCCACGGCGGGCACCTGCGCGGCGGCCGGCATGGTGGGGGGGCGGGCAATGTCTTTTAAAGGTTGTCTGACCAGTCCCCCACGTCTGGTAGGGTTATAACGTTCAAAGGAACCACCGTGGCAACACCGATTACAAGTTGTTGTTGTTGCTGGGGGGAGGGGGGAGTGGCCTCTCCCCCCCACTCCACCATCACCACTGCGAGACTCACAGTCAAGGTGCTTACAGCTACCACCAACATTATTAGCCGAATTGTCCCATTTGCTTTCGTTTTTTTTAAAGAGAAGGACTTATTTCCACCTCTACCACTGGTGGAAGAGGGTGGAGCCACCTCATTAAGAGGCGATGGAGTACTCTCGTTTTTATTAAATAAATATTTTTCAGCGACGACTCGTGGTACTAGGCAATATTCTTTCACCATTTTTTCTCTTCTTACGTAATTACTTTATTAGAGAGGAAATTAACGATACAGCCAAAAGTAACAGAGCTTCCAATATAGCCCCACCTCGCCTAGAGGTTAGAATGTTTTTCTTTTAATAGAGAGGAGTTCTCTTACGTGCTACAGAACGAATGTCATTCCGATACCTCTGTAGTCCATTAATTATCTTAGGTTGAACTGGGATGTTTCGCTTCAGAAAATTGGCAAAAATTTCACAAATTGATTCAATTTCCTGTCATTTTAAAGCCTTGATTAGTTTATTCCGCTTTTTGGGCGATACATTGTTTAATAAAAATAACTGTTGATGGTGTTTCTCTACGAGAGAGTCTTGATGAACTGTCATTTTTTTACAATTTGACGATGTCTTGAGCTTTAATCCAGCAATTGGAGGATTCTGGGTAGCCTCTTCACTTGAGGAAATATTCTGTGTCCTTTCGATGTCTTCCTAGACTGTAATATCGTTATGGGGAAATAGTCTGGAAGGGATGTTGGAATCAATTCTTGCTCATAAAACATACTACTGATCGGCTCGTTGGTTAAATCTTTGATTTTATAGGTTGGGATTGGTTGTTTTTTGTCGATATGAGACACCTGAAATATTTTTTCTGTATTTTGGAGCCAAAAGCCCTTGTGAAATATATTCCTTCGCTTTGCCAGTTGTACATACTGTCCAACCTGCAGTTGTGGACTGATGGGGGTTAAATTAAGAGGTAGTCATTATTTAAATACATGACGAGAGGATCGAGGGAAGACCCGTAGGACTATGGTGAGTAACAGCCATCGTCAGAACAACTGCTTTGAGAGGATTCAGGGATAAAGTCCTTGCAACACAGTTGCTCACCCCACACACTCGTGAACCCCGACAATAAGTTAATTTGTTTAAATTTGAGTTAAATCTAACGTAGATATATGACCGAACCTAACCAACCCTACCTAACCTAACCTTACCTATCAGAACCTAACCTAAACTAACACAACTGCATCAATAATTTATATTCTTAATAATTATAATAATAATAATAATAATCAAAATAAACTAATTGGAAACAATTTATTGAAAATAAAAATCACTCGGCCTATTAGGCAAATCGGCCCTTGCATAGTAAGCCAAGAAGTGCGTTCTGGCTACTAGGTACGACATATATATATATATATATATATATATATATATATATATATATATATATATATATATATATATATATATATATATATATATATATATATATATATATATATATATATATATATATATATATTGTCTGGGTTTCACGGTGTTCGTCTGTGAAGGGTTAAAGCAAAGGTAGACTGGATCTCCTTTCCAGGTGGTTGCTCCGACAATAACCCTTACTCACCGTCGTTCGGCGGGTCTTCCCTCGATCCTCTAGGCTCCACTGCTCGCCTCGGAGAGTACCCCAGTCGGTCTCACAACCGGCCTTTAAATTGCAAGATGAGTGGGGGCACAGATCGTTCCCTCAATCTGTGGCCCGCCCCGACACCGAACTCTTACACAGCCTTTAAGGTCGCCAACTGGTGTTTTTAGGTGGCCAGTAACACCGCAGTGGTCAGGTGTAATTATGGCAAGAGCAAATTCCAGTAATATGGTATCAGGCAGGTCACTCTGCTTTATTTCATTACACGGTCACAAGATAAATGGAGGGGATGATATCAAACACCAAAGAGTTTTGGTATTTTACTTAAAAGACAACGAGAAATATATATGCATCAATGTATCAGGAATAATATATGACAATTGCTCCATTCGTAGCATAATATTCTGGAGCGCACCAATATGGTAACACCGGCAGCGCGCCCCGCGCCACCTGTCAGATGTCAGCTGACCGGGACCCTCGCGATCGTGGGAACAGACTAGTACTTGTTTTCTAATTTTGTCACGATCCCCGTTTATTTAACTTTTTCCAAAACACTGTATTCAACATTCACATGGCTTACTTATGATTTCACTGGCCTCACGATCAGCATCTTATTCACAATACTCTCACAGTGACTTTCCACCGTACCAAAAGATTACTCTATTCTTAATAATATTTACTGTGAATGCACTCGCTTGATCACTGAACTTTTCTTTATATCTATACTTTCTCTCAAAGAGATATCACTGGCAATCACTTCACGTATATGATATTATTCGGTACACAGTCATGTCATATATAAATCAGTAATCAAATTTCAGGCATATATATATATACATCATGAAGATCAATACACAGGCATTTATATCAATAGATCATAGAGATCAACACACAGGCATTTATATCAATAGATCATAGAGATCAATCCACAGGCATTTATATCGATAGATTATAGAGATCAACACACGGGCACTTATATCAATAGATTATAGAGATCAATCCACAGGCATTTATATCAATAGATCATAGAGATCAATCCACAGGCATTTATATCAATAGATTATAGAGATCAACACACCAATATCTGGTTTACTACCAATATATATATAATAATAATACTCACTGTAAATTAATAGTAGTCACAGTAAATTCTCTGATGAATCTTGGTGCTTGCACACACCCACACATAGATATATATGTAAACTGATACTGTGAGCGCTCTGGGTAGGCTCACCACATACTGTGCACTCTGTGACTTACTAAAGTGAGACTTGCTCACGACATATAAAATATCCCGACAAGAAAATATATAGCTAACTAAAGGGGAAATGGGAGAGTAACGGTAAACACCTACTTCACCTATCCTAGGATGACAGTTGGGTTGTAGCTCCTGGTCCAGGCTCTCGCCTCGTTCACCATCCAGAAACACAAGCCCACGCCTTAGGATGTCGCGTCTCGCCGCTTCTGTACACAGCAGGTCCGTGCTCCTTCCTCTACAGTACGTCGCAGGGTTGAAGTCGGTCTCCTGGCCGTCAACTTTCCTCCCAACTACGGCAGCCAGCCTACGTCTCGGCGGTCGTCGCACGTTTCCCAATTAGTTCTTGTCACTGTACTCCCAGAGGAACTGCCTCTCACCACTACGAAGTCACTGTGAAGTTATCAGCCGTCCCAGACGATACTGCTTAAGCTCCACACGCACAGCACCCGACTTCAGAGCACTTGAAGCTCACTTCACTGTCAATTCCCTCGTCGTCTAGATATATCGCTAGGTATTTGGGAAGACTTCTCGACGTGCTTGCATTCAACTGTTGACTCGTAGGGTTCCACGAAGGTGGGGTTACTGTCAAACTTGACAGGATCGTCGATCACACGTTCAACCTGGTTGACAAGACGGTCAACCCGGTTCACTCACGGTGGATTGCCCGGCCACTAAGCTGCCTCTTATACTGGTGAACCGCCAACGACGACACACGTCGATGCCCGGCCCACTTCTTGCAACGCACCTGTCCCTGAGCACTTGTTGCTCAATATTCTGTCAATTCCTTATCTGAGCCACATCTGGGTTGCAGGAAGACCTCACAGAGTGCGTGCCAACAACTGGAGACGCTTACATCCACCGGAGTTCGGTAAATCCGTCACTCTGACAGGACGACCGATCGCGCGTCCTACCTCTCGGACGTGTCGTGAAAGACTGATATCGCCACGGCGCCAACACGGCCGGACCCCCCATGCCTATGTGACGTCACTTTTCCCAAAGTTGGTTTTCATTGGCTCCCAGTGCCATGTCGCTGACGGTGACCAATCTGGCGCCACTGACGTCACACAGTTTTGGCGGGAGAACAGACTCGCCAGCGCCATATTGGCTCCCTAAAGGGCCTATCCCACAGGCCAAAATGTTCTATTTTCGCAAATTTCTCGGCTCTTCGAGAATACTGTTCTCTCCCACATATGTTCAATTGATGCCTGCAATGTAGAGAACGCTCGGGAATGGTGGACATGACTCTTACAGCAGGCGTGGGAGAATTAGAAGGGTGGGAACACCGTCACAATATATATATATATATATATATATATATATATATATATATATATATATATATATATATATATTATATATATATATATATATATATATATAATATATATATATATATATATATATATATATATATATATATATATAATATATATATATATATATATATATATATATATATATATATATTGTGACGGTAACGAGTTGGAAATGGTGGTCGGCAGTCTTCCAACTAGCAGGTGTCAGTGCTGGGCCACATATTAAATATTAAAAAAAAAGAAAAGAAAAAAAAGAGAAAAAAAAAGAATGACTGCGTGATTGGTAATCTGTGGTAAGGTAAGAAACATAAAACAAAATAATAAACAATGTACTTTAATAACAATAAAAAACACAAATTGAAATAAATGCAAAATCTTGGCTTAACGGTAAAAAATGTCAAGTGGAAAAATAAATAAACATGAAAATAGATTACGTTAATGGGGGAGGAGAATTGACATACAAAGGTAAATAAAATATGAATGCTGGAATATATGCACTATCTATAAACCTCTATTTGACCACACAAGGTGAGTCACTTAGGTGTTCATAGAATGAGAGCACAAGATATTCTGGCTGGCAGAAATGCAAGGGACTCCAACAATAACTGGCGATGACTTGTGATTGGCGAGGAACCGGAGTGGCGTGTTGGTTGGCGGCCAATGAGAAAGCTGGATGGCCGCAAGTCGCTAGTTAGGCAGTTGAAGGGTTCGGCGCGTCGACCAGGTATACAGCAGGTGCTGGAGTGGGGGGAGGAGGGAGTTGAGGTGCGTGTGGCTGTCTTGATATATATGTTTAGCCACTACAAAACGTATCTTGCATATTGTTGAGGACGTGATGAAATACGAAAATAGCAGGCTAAATCTCTGATAAGAGATTATCGTCACAACTCTCCCCCGAAGCCTGCTGTTTCGGGTGAGTCATGTTCACTGGAGGTAGAGTGGGAGGTGGAGCTGCCTCTACCTCATGCACTCTGGAGAGGGCGTCAGCGATGATGTTATCAGGCCCCTTGATGTAGCAGATCTTTAAATTGAATCCTTGAAGATATAAAGCCCATCGCAGCAGACTTGGTTATTAAATTGGGCTTGATGTAAGAATCTCAGAGGGTTGTGGTCCGAATAGATGGTAGTGGACCTAGCACCGTGCAGATATGGTGCAAAGTGTTGTAAGCTCAGGACGATGGACAGGAGTTCCTTCTCTATAGTACTGTAGTTCTTCTGATGAGGCTTCAACTTGCAACTGTAGTAGCTGACAGGTAGAACCTCCTTGCCTCGCTGCTGCATTAAGACACTTCCGATGCCGGTACCACTGGCGTCGACATGGAGGATGAAAGGCTTCTTGATATCTGGTGAGGCGAGAATGGGATTAGAACAGAGGAGGAATTTGAGTTGTTCGAATGCAACGGTTTGCTCTCTGGTCCAATTATACCGTTGCTTGGGACTGGTTAAGGTGATTAATGGGGTTGCAACAGTGCTAAAATTCTTCACAAACCTACGGTAATAGGAAGCAAGACCAAGGAAGTGCAGGAGCTGCTTCCTGGTAGTAGGCTGTGGATACTGTTGGATTGCTTGAATGTGAATGTTTAACGGAGCCAGGCTGCCACTTCCTATAACATGACCCAGGTACCGCACTTTACCTTTCGCGAAGGTGGACTTGCCGAGATTGATGGTGAGGCCGGCTTTCAGGAGCTTGTAAAACAATCGTTGTAGCTGGAGCAGGTGTTCGCTCCAGGTGTTGGATGCTACCACGATGTCGTCCAAATAGGCGTAGGTGTTGTCCAAGCCCTGGATGACGCGGTTGACAGCTCTCTGAAAGGTGGCTGGGGCATTGCAGAGTCCAAAGGGAAGGCGATTGTACCTGTAGAGACCAAACGGGGTTATAAAGGCGGACAGTACCTTAGCTCGCTCCGTTAAACTCACCTGGTAGTAGCCCTAGTAGGTCTACCTGAGACAGGTAGCGGGCATTACCAATGGCATCCAAATGTCGTCTATCTGGGTATTGGGTAGGCGTCCTTCACTGTGACCTGGTTCAACTTCCTATAATCCGTACACAGACGGATTTTGCCGTGAGGTTTGGGTACCAGGATGCATGGTGAGGCCCAGGGGGACTCACAGGGGTAGCCAGTCCATGGTCCAAGAGATACTGTACCTCAGCCCGCATGACTTCCGTTTGCTCGGGCTGATTCGGTAGAATGGTTGGCGAATCGGCTGGGTGTCAGGTAGCAGTTGGATGTCGTGCCGAGTCACAGTACACTCTTGGGGGTCATCTCGAAACAACTCTTGATGTTCTCTGCGAGTTTTGATTAGTGAGCACTATTATCGGCCTGAAAATGATGTTGAAGGTTAGCTAAGGATTTCTGAGTTAGAGAGCGCTGTCTCAGTGTCAGTGCTCTCGGAAGGAGAAGCAGGTAATGTCTCACTGTGGCTGTATGGACCTGTAAATGCGGTGAAATTGGTTAACACAGTGGGAGGAACCCCATGGGTAGGGCTTGAGTAAATTGATGTGGCACAGCTGGGTCTTCCGCCGCCTATCGGGGGTCTCGAGAAACGTAGTTGAAGTTGTTCCCGCACTCCTTAACACGGTAGGGTCCTGAGAGGCTGTTCTGTAAAGGAGAACCTGGGATAGGAAATAGGCAAGCACTAAGTCTCTTGGTTTAAATTTCCTTGTTTTGCTGCTTTGGTCGTAATGTGTCTTCATCCTCTCCTGGGCTTTCTGTAGGTTGTTGCTGGCAAGGAATGGACACCTCTAGAATGTGTCGGAGATTTGAAGATACTGGGGCACTTCTGATGCTCACTGAAGGTTTCATTACGTAGAGAATCCTTGAAAGCCTTGATGACGTGTTCGGCACTTACGTCCGTAGAGCATCTCATAAGGAGATACTCCTAGTGACTCGTTGGGATGACTTCTGAAATTACACATGATGAGATCAATTTGCCTATCCCAATACTTTGAGGTCTCATTACAGAACTTTTTAAGTGCCTTGATGGTTTGATGACTATGCTGGAGAGAACCCTGTGAAGCAGGATGTTAGGGGTTGGACAGTACCTGTTGATGTTGAAACTCCTCCAGAGTCCGTTGAAGAGATCACTGGTGAAGTTGGTGCCAAAGTCGCTCTGAATCTCTCTCGGAAATCCATACTGGGTGAAGATTTTCAGTAGAGTCTTCACCACTGTAGCAGATTAATATTTTTCACTGGAACTAGCAATCGGAAATCTGGTGGTAGGACACAGGATGGTTAAGATATATGCATTGCCTGCACTGGTCCGAGGCAAAGGACCAAAGCAGTCGATAATGAGCTTGTGGAACGGTTCCTCAGGCAACCTGGATGGTATCAGTGGTGCTCTGGGGAATGGAAACGTTCGGTTTCCCGGCTAATTGACACACGTGGCATAATTTGACATGAGTTTTGATATCGTTTACCATCCTGGCCAGTAGTAGTCTTGTCGAATTCCAAGGTAAGTCTTGTTGAACCCATAGTGTGACAAAGCGCCGCTGGGCCAGTTGTAGAATCGTGGGCCGCAGGCTGGTAGGAATCACTAGTTGTTCAACGCTCTGCCCAATCGTCCTCGTCCTTCAGTTTACTGGCTCTATACCTGCGATAGAGTATTTCGTTCTCCTTAAAGAACCCAGGATCACTGTCGGATTGGGTTTCAGCCTGAAGAATAATGGTGTCAATGTAAGATAATCTCTCTGTAACTTTCGGAACTCCACCGCGATCAGGTTAGGGGGTAGTTTCGAAGGGTCCTGAGGGACTGCGGTAGCAGTAGAGTCGGCTGGCTGTGGACGTGCAGCTTGAGCACGGGTGTCACCATAACAGGAGGAGAACCTTCATCACTCTCTTGAACCTTTACTGGAAAATGTTCAAAAATCGGGTTAACCACCACAGAGTTGGTTACCTCGGATATGTCCTTGATGATCAGGTGGTTGGGTTTTTGGTCTTCTGCAAGTCGTTGCCAGGAGAAGTTGCACTCCAGGCATGGGAAAGGCTTTCCCTGACGGCGACTTGGACCTCACCGGTCACGCAAGGGACAATCCCGGTAAACTCGGGCAAGTGGATAAGGAGTTGTAGCAGTAAGGTCGGTGATGAAGAGAGTCTCTCCTGTGTAGGCGACGTTGGGCACAGCCGATTTCAAGCCGATCGATTGTAGAGCCGCTGTGTCCCGTAGGATCTAGTCCGAAACGTCCCTCTGAATCTGAGCCGTGGGTAGAGATAGTTCCTGGATATAGATGCTTGGTAAAGAGAGAGAGATCATTAGCATGAACACCAACATTCATTACAGGCTTACAAGACTTAGGGTGAGTAGGTTTAGACTTAGGGGGTTCGACGCTTCCCTTTAGATTGGGGACTTACCACATTTGTCAATGGTGTGTCCATATAATCGACAATACCTGCAGTACAGTTGAGTGGTACCTTGATCTGGGCTCGCTTTCTCGTAACTGTACCAAGACTTCTTGCGGGTAGGTTCTGGAGTCAGCCGGTGGATGACGGCTGTAAGTGTCAGCTGACTTCGCACACTTCACTAACTCCGGCTCTTCCTTGTCTGCTAAGTATAGGCGGACAGGAGGAGGTACACGTCTCAGAAAGGCTTCAACCAGTATGAGGTTGATCAGTTCTGAAAAAGTAGAGGACATGTGCTGCCTTTAGCCATTTCATGAAATATCTTCATTTGGTGTTAGCAAATTCCTAAAGAAGGTGGTGGTACTTTGCCTTGACGTAGTCACGAACTTTCGTCCGATAGCTTTCGGTGGAGAGAAGGTAGGCGTCCAACACAGGCTTGTGTCAGGTGGTAGTAGTCGTTTTCCGGGAAGCCAAAGTGCTGAGTGTGACTGCTTGTCTAACCTGTTAAATGTACTACGGAGAAGGGTAGCCCATTGGTCGTGCAGGCCCAATTAAGTTGAACAGCAAGGGTCTCAAAAGTAGGAAAAGAACACATCAACCTCCGTTCGAGGAACGGGGGGCATTAACTTACTGGCATGGGAGATATGAACCTGGGAGGAAGACTAGCTGCCGCTTGTTGGAGTTGAGCGTGGTGTGCAGGGTCCCTCGCGCGTTCTTGGTCACGGCAGTTTAGAGCTGTTTCTGCTTGCCGTTTGTCGTGTTCTCGTTGTATCTCTAGTCGCTGATGGTATAAGGCCAACTCACGTTCTTGCTGTCCTTTGAGGAGTAGGGGCCTCCCTTTCACTTTCTTCCTCCCGGATGGCAGCTGCTTCCTTGGCCATGGCTGCCTCACGCTCCTTGAGGCGGATTTCTCTTTCTTGTCTTCCTCTCTGACGGGCAGCTTCACGTTCTCTATGGGCAGCTTCCCCGCTCTTGATT
>WNGS01077330.1:0-12032 GCA_020271785.1 Procambarus virginalis | reverse complement strand
TTTCTCTGTGATTTGGATATAATATATTAGTGGCGACCTGGGAGCGTTGGTCGCACCTTAGTGGAGCTCTAATTGTGTTGGTTCTTCAAGAAAAAGGGGTAAGCAGGCGTTTCTTCTGTTGTGGAGCCTGCAAGGCGACTCCAAGTACTCAAATCAGGACTAGAAGAAGCCTTGTATAATACAAGCAGTCCTATAAGCGTTATTTGTGTGCGGCCTGTGTGAGCGCCATGCTGAGCGCCAGGGCCTTGGTGCCCCTACGTCATAGATCCCTGCAGTAACTGTTTAATTGTTTCTTAGATAAGCTACCAGGGATTGATCGTGTGCCCAGCAATCATATTAAACATATATATATATATATATATATATATATATAATATATATATATATATATATAATATATATATAATATATATATATATATATATATCATATATTATATATATATATATATATATATATATGTATATATATAGATTATATATATTATATATATTTTTATATATATATATATATATATTATATATAATATATATCTATATATATATATATATTATATGTCGTACCTAGTAGCCAGAACTCACTTTTGGCCTACTATGCAAGGCCCGATTTGCCTAATAAGCCAAGTTTTCCTGAATTAATATATTTTCTCTATTTTTTTTCTTATGAAATGATAAAGCTACCCATTTCATTATGTATGAGGTCAATTTTTTTTATTGGAGTTAAAATTAACGTAGATATATGATCGAACCTAACCAACCCTACCTAACCTAACCTAACCTATCTTTATACGTTAGGTTAGGCTAGGTAGCCGAAAAAGGTAGGTTAGGTTAGGTTAGGTAGGTTAGGTAGTCGAAAAACAATTAATTCATGAAAACTTGGCCTATTAGGCAAATCGGGCCTTGCATAGTAGGCTGACAAGTGCGTTCTGCTACTAGGTACGACATATATATATTATATATATATATATTATATATATATATATATATATATTATATATATATATATATATATATATATAGAAGGGAGTACCACCTCTGGCTGGAAGAAGGGGGACCCATAGCCTCGGAGGAAACCACGCATAACGCATTAGAGATTATATATATATATATATATATATATATATATATATATATATATATATATATATATATATATATATATATATATATATATATATATATATATATATAGGGTAGAAATTGATTGAGCCATTTACTAAAATAGGAGAGTAGAGATAGGAGATATTTAATCAATTGTACCACTCCTGTGTACCACTCCTCTCTCCACTGGAGAGAGGAGTGGTACATCCTCCCTCGCCGAAGGTCGAGTGCTGACTGAGGGGCGGAGGCCCCCTGTGTGGCGAGGGGCCGGAACCCCACTATCACGACTGGGGTGGCGGCCCCTGCGACGTGTCAAGACATGTTCCCAGGTGGACTCTTCCAGGATGGGGAGGAGGGCCCACCGTGGCGGTGCCCCATTTTTTTTTATTATTATTATTATTATTTTCTACCACAGACGTGACCACACATAAACAATGCTAACTCGCATATATACATTTTCTTCTGTCCTCCATGGACAGGGTTAGAGATGTGTTAAACATATTGTTCTGGGATTTATTGAACAATCAACCACAGAAGGTGATTCGGTGCTTTTAAAATGCTAAGCTAACCTACATACGTAAATACATAGATACACAGATTTACGTATGCCCTACATAAAGTGTTCGATGTGTCTTTTACATAGTGTCATTAATGTGCATTTACAAAGATGATATGTAATTCTGGTCAGCTTCCACATATACTTTATACACATACATATTCACACACACACACACATAGGTACATATACATATATACACACACATGCATACACATACATTTGTCTCTTTTACTCTGACAGTGTGAGATAGCTGATAGAAAACTAGTGTGTAATTAAGCACTTAATCACTGAAGGTGATTAAGGTGCTTTTACAAGCTCAGATTATATAGTTACATCACATACATTCATTGAATAATTGATACATTACATGGTCAATCTTGGGTACAAGTTCAATATATCATCAAGTGTTCCAGTACTCATATAGTAATTACACAGTTCAGCATACCTTGGCTAGGAGGGCGAAAGTCAGTCAGTATGAGACATTCTACAATATAATGTTCAAGAGAGTGCATGTTTTCTCTTTCACAGAGTTGACACATTGTGTATTCAACATGTGCTTTTTGAGAAAGCTGCCAGATACGTCTATATCCCAGGCGTATTCTGGCCACTATAACATCACATTGCCGAGTTCTTGTTCAATTAATCCCATATGTGAATGTTTCCTCACGATATCTATCATAATATTTAATGCTACAACTTTCAGGTCTTTGTGAATTTGTTAGGTCGGTGAGATTTTCATTAAATATTTGTTTAAGTACTGCTAATGAAACACCCATATAAATTTCTACCACTGGTTTTCTAGAGGCTGTCTTTGCAAGCATATCAACAGTGTCATGCCTTGAGATGCCAACATGTGATGGTATCCATAGGAATTTTATTTCAAATCTTTTTTTCTTTAGCAGCTAAAACATTCATTTGAATATCACTGACTATTTTTTGGGTGTTACTATTATGTGCGTTCAATGCCAGGAGTGCACTCTGCGAGTCACAGTATATAAGTCCACTGCCTTTGTCTTTTAAAAATTCAGTGCCAAGGTATATGCCTGCAAATTCGGTCTGAGTTGTTCTTGCCCAATCATTGACGCGGTTCATTGTTGTATGTACGAGAGAAGATTGTTCAAATATATTACATGCACAACCGGTACATCGTCCACCCTCTTCTACAGAGCCGTCGGTGTAGCACTGATACACATCGTTACCCATACTCTGAGTACTCTCAGTGATGTTTTTCAGTGTTAACTGTTTTATTAATAATGTAGAGTGTACACTATATTTCTTGGGTGCATTTACAAAATCAACTGATAGATCCCTGTTATCCCATGGAGTAATTGGTTTATTAATCGTTAATTGAGTTGGGTACATATTTAATATTTTGATGGAGTTGGCTACCTTGTAGAACCAATATACATAATCAGATTTCGTTCTTCTTCTATAGACCTCAGGTGAGTGCAGCATATTAGAAAGTTTAGCTTGAAACTTCATGTGTTGCCAAGATCTACTCAATGCCTTCACGCCGAAAACTGTGCTAATAGACAAAATTCTCTCACTTATGGTAGGTAATTTTAACTCTGCTCTCATATTAAATATTCTCGTGGACTTTGGGGCCCCAAGGATGAGACGCATAGCTTCATTTTGCAAGGTTTCAAGAGATTTCAGCTCTTTGTCAGTATACAGTGTGAGATGTAGAGCATTGTAGTCAATCACAGAGCGTATAAATGATACATAAAACATTCTAGCCGCAGTGGTTGAAAGGATGTCGGATGGAGGAATTTGATTTTCTGTGAATACATTTAATTACGTTTTGTTAGGAAAACATTTATTATGGTATGATGATTGATATGCAGTTTTGTATGGGAGAACTGCAAAGATTTGTGTGGGAGAACTGTAAAGTATTGCGTGGGAGAAGTTAGTGAAAGAACTTCGTACCAGAGGAAGAGTGTATGCTGAACTCCAAGTGTGAGCTGAAACTCATAGTGGGAGCTAAACTGCAAGGTGGAGTAGGACTTTCAGTTAGGAATGGAACTCCATGGACATAATGAATCTTCAAGTAGTGTAGAGAGCTACACGTCTTTTGTGTGAAGCCGTGTGAGCGAGCTTCACTGACATTCGAGGAGGGCTTCAGTTGCAGCAGATTGGAGGAACTGCCTGGAGTACCTAACCTGATTTTGAGGACCCAAGACAGATGTATTTGATAGTGGGCCTCGAGGAATAGAACAGAGGATCGTTTTGAGGTTTAAGGGAGAGCTTGACTGCGTTTTTTGGGTGAAAGGTGCAGTGCAAGGTAAGTGGTTGATGTCTGTTTACAGTAGGAAGTATATGAATATTTTTGTATCCTGTATTTCAGCCAAAAGCAGTGAAGGATGCAGTAGGTTGTGAGCTGAGGAGTAAGCAGCAACCTAATATGGTTATATGATGAAGATTTAGGGAAATATTGGAGTGTTATCAGTTAGTAGCAGCCTAAGAGGTTGTAAAGTAATATCACTATTCTTGTATGTATATATTGTATTTGTTTTTGTATTAAATTTCTCTTATATGCTAGTTGGTTTTTGCTCTAGTCCTGATGACGCTCCCTGGCTAGTGAGAGAGAGAGAGAGAGAGAGAGAGAGAGAGAGACGGCTGTAACTTGAGTGATAGTGGACTATAACTAAGGGAGATTGAGAGATCATCCCACAGTAAGGAGAGAGCGGGGAGTCAAGGTGGCTTGAGAGCGGGTGTGTACACATGAACACTAGGCACTGTGAGCCATACCCCTGAATAAAGGTGATGTTCAACCACTCTCCCAGAATTAGATGCTTACCAGGGTGATCTCTCAAATAATAAATACAAGTCTCTGTGGTGTAGTGGTAAGATACTCGCCTGGCGTTCCGCGAGCGATTTGTCGTGGTTCGTATTTTGGCCGGGGAGGATTTACTGGACGCAAATCCTTAACTGTAGCCTCTGTTTAACTCAACAGTAAAATGAGTACTTGGTTGTAACAACGATTCTTCGTGGGGGTCGTATTCTAGGGACTTGCACGAAATGCTACGCGTACTAGTGGTTGTACAAGAATGTAACAACTCTTGTATATATCTCAAAAAAAAATTGCAAGCACTCAGGTGTCCATTGCTGTTCGACTGACGGCAGCAGAAGTGTGGCTGTCGTTGTCGGTCATTTTTCTGTCCAGGAGTTGTTGAGGTTCTGTTCGACGGTAAGCTAGTATCAGGTTGGTTCAATTAACCAAGTTTCATTGTAAAAAACCAACTCCCTTCCAATAGTACTCACCTTCCTAGTTGTACTCACCAAGTTGTGCTTGCGGAAGTTGAGCTTTGGCACTTTGGTCCCGCCTCTCAACCGTCAATCAATTGATGAATAGTTTCCTGAGCCTTCTAGGTTCAATCATATCTACGTTTGAAACTGTGTACGGAGTCAGTCTCCACCACATCACTTCCTAGTGCATTCCATTCATTAACTACTCTGATACTGAAAAAGTTCTTTCTAACGTCTCTGTGGCTCATTTGGATACTCAGTTTCCACCTGTGTCCCCTTGTGCGTGTACCACCAGTGTTAAATAATACATCGTTGTCTCCCCTGTCAGTTCCCCTGAGAATCTTATATGTGGTGATCATGTCTCCCCGAGCTCTTCTGTCGTCCAGTGACGTGAGGTGCCGTTCCCTCTGCCTTTTCTCGTAACTCATGCCTCTCAGTTCTGGGACTAGCATAATGGCATACCTCTGAACTTTTTCCAGTTTCGTCTTGTGCTTTAAAAAGTACGGGCTCCGTGTTGGGGCCGCATTCCCAGGATTGGCCTTACATACGCGGCATACAAGGTTCTGAAAGATTCCTTGTATATTATGGTTGCGTGGCTAAGCTTGGAACAGTCACCACTCCATTTCAGAGAATTGGCTGAAGATACCTCTGATCCCAACGTATATAAATTGTGAGATCTAGATACTTTAGGCATAGTCTCTGAGCAACAAAGTCCAGACGACACTTGGACTTATCAACAATACCTAAATGCAGTTATTTATAGAGATAATCAATACTAGGTTAAATTGCCATGGAAATTAAATCATCCACAATTACCAGTAAATCACTTTATGGCATTAAATCAATAAAAATGACAGGTAACTAGATTGAATAAGTAGCCAGACAAATTACAACTGTATCACAACTTGATACAACAACAACTTGAAAACTAGTTTATTGACGTTGTTGAACATGATTATTCTAAAGAAGGGCATTACCTACCTTACCATGCCATCTTGAAAGATTCTATTACTACACCCATTAGAATTGTAGTCATCTGTAGTGCCATGATGAAGGCAAATTGTGTCTCACTCTACGATTGCCTACAAACTGACCCGAGTCTGACACAATGACTCAATGACGTATTATTACTGTTTTGACTAGGAACCTATGCCGATATGGCCATCATAAGTAAGGCTTTCCTCAGAGTAGGTCTACAAGAAAAAGACTGCAATTTCACAAAGTTCCTCTGTATAAAGGATCCTAATGATCCGCACAGTGAAATCGTAACTTATAGATTTGCATCAGTCATATTTGGGGCTACCTATTCACCGTTTCTGCTTCAAGCAACATCGGATATGCATTTGAAGAAATCTGATAGTCCTCACAAGACCGAAATTAACAATAATTTATATGTTGACAATTTCCAGGGAACTACAATTGATAAGTCAAAATTAATTGAAATATATCATGATGCTAATCGCAAATTTCTGGGAGCTAATATACCTCTCAAGTCGTGGGTTTCCAATGATGAACAATTAAATCAGATAATAGAAAATAAATTTCCAGGGTACAAAGTACCTCACAGTTTAAAGGTTCTTGGCATTGAACGGAATACTTCTACTGATGAGCTAAATACTAAATCAGTGGAAACTACTAATTCTCCCTTAACCACGAGGAAATTATTATCTTTTCTCAGTAAACTATTTGACCCTTTAGGCTTACTTAGCCCCATTTTAATTATGGGCAAATTCCTCATGCAGGAGTGCTGACAAACAAAAATGGGTTGGGATGATCTGTTGCCTAGTGACTTGCATGACAAATGGCAGCAGATGACAGCGAATTTAAATATACTCAGTACTCTTAAATTTCCATGTAATGCCATAGGACTAAAACAACCCACCAATTTGCATATGTTTTGCGATGCCTCAGGCAAAGCATATGGCACAGTAGCCTATTTAGTAAACACAAAGCAATCAATATTACTTACCTCTAAAGCCAGAGTGGCTCCACTCAAGAAGAGGTCATTACCGCAAATGTAACTAACGGCTTTGTTGGTAGGTGTCCGATTGGCTCATTACCTGACCAAGACACTCAATAATATTCACTTTTCTGAGATAGTAGTTTGGTCAGACAATGAGGCAAGCCTACAATGGGTAAAAAACAATAACAACAAAACTCGCTACGTCAGTAACAGAGTTAGCGAAATTAGAGAGTTGTCAACTGAATATAAATTGAGACATGTCCCTACCAAGGACAACCCAGCTGACTATCTCTCATGAGGATTAACCTTAAGGCAACTGGTTAAAACCTAGATGTGGTTTAAAGGACCCCAGTGGTTGGTCAGTAGCCCCAACAAAAGCTACAAGTCATAGTTACCAATATCACTGTCCCCACTGAGGATACAGAACCCCCTCGATCTTTGGCTATTGATCCTAATCCGTATTCTAGTTTAAGTAAATTAATAGGGATTACATAAATAGTGTTTGGATTTCTTAACAAGCTAGGAATCAAATACCAGTTCCCTAGACCAAATAAATATTGGGTCAAACAAGCCCAGATGGAAACTTTGGAAGAAATTATGAACATCTCCCTGATAAATTGGCGAGATCTTCAGGCATATGGTTTGACTGAGACAATCAAAACATTTTACGATGTGGAGGACGTTTGCAACATGTAGAAGTTGATTAAGAAGTAAAGAATCCTATTCTTCTTCCTTGTCACCACATCATTAGCAAACTAATAGTATTACATTGTCATGAATATTGCACTTTACATTGGGGGGAGTGTTAGACACTCTCAATGATTTAAGGCAGAAGTTTTAGCTTCCTCAGGGTCGTCAAACAGTCAAATCCATAATTAAATCTTGTGTAATCTGCAAGAGGAATAACGTTTGGGTGTGTCACTACCCACCATTCCACCATTACCTAGAGGACTTCCACCATTACCTAGAAAACGAGTTGTACACCTTCGTCCATTTGAGACCACTGGTGTAGATTACACATGGAGCCCTAATTTTAATAGGCACTCTGGACAAGATTCGTTTAGAATCTTGTCATGAATATAATTATCGGACAAGATTCGTTTAGAATCTTGTCCGGGAAGCCTTTAGAAGGTTTGCGGCACGTCGATCCTGCCCCCAAATTGATGGTCTCGGATAATGGATCCAATTTTGTGGCAGGAGAAGCCTGCTTAAGAGAAATATGGAACTATCCAGAGGTACGTGCAGTCTTAAAACAAAGACATTGCCACAGGAAATATATACCTCCCAGAGCACCGTGGCAAGGGGGATTCTACGAATGAATGGTAGGCACTGTGAAACGATACTTAAGAAAAGCCCTACATCGTCAAAAAATTAGCTTTACCGAGCTTCAAACTATTATCACGGAAATTGAGGCACGAGTCAACAACAGACCTCAAACCTATCTTTCAGATGATTTCTCACGAAGATAACCACTGAGTCCCTCTCATCTGATACATGGCGGTCTTCTTAGTCCTCTAATATCTCTAGAAGATGAGGATCCAGAAGACCCATCATATGTCGGAAGGAACGACTTGTTGGAAAGTTATAAACATCTTACAAGAGTGATAGGTATGTGGAATGAAGTGTGCACTCGTATCTAACTGCTTTGAGAGAATATCATTATGGAGCTGCAAGCCCCTATAATAAAATCAGTCTAAAAACAGGTGATCTTGTTTTAGTTGATAGTGATGGACAAGGGTAAGAGTGGCCTATAGGCAAAATTGTTGCTGTCCACCCAGATCACTAAGGAATATAAGGAATAGTTTGGGTCCAGTTTCGAGGCACAACCACCCTAAAAACTTTAGAGAAATTAGTTCCTTTGGAATCATCAGAACATGAACATTCTTCAGATACAAATTTACTCCGGGTTCCAGAAGAAAATAACTCTACAAATACTAGCACTCGTCGAACTAGGAGTGCAGTGCAACATTGTAAATTAAAACGTAAGCAGTATTTTAATTCAGCAAAACTGCAGATGATAGTCGTCTTCGGTTGAAAAGATTTGATGAATCTACAGGAACAATTCAGTGACCAAGTAACTTAACCATTACAAGTCATTGCGACCCTAATCATTGATTTTGCTGTAGATCTTAGAGATTTCTTGATCTTAGATGACCCAATGATTAATACTTTAAATTTTTCTTTTGATGTTCCAATGATGACAGATTATGACTTAGTTTCATACCTGTTTCACAGATACGGGACATTCGTCATGAATGTTCTAACATACTAACATGTAATGAATTTATAACCTCGAGGGAGAGTATCAGGTACGTCGGTACTAAATCATGAACTGCGACCCATGTTTTCTCGCCCCTGGAGTTGTGTTGGAAATTTCCAACACGAAAATACTAACCCCTAGTACGATAGAAGGTATTTATTGTACTAGGAATTATAATTTACACATACTACTAACAAGTAGTGTAGCAATATTAAATACTATTCATCTGAGGCGTAATAATGCCAGAGTCTTCCTAGAATTCATTGCTGTGATTGTGTCAGCAACCCAGCTCACGGAAATAAATTATATATATCCATAAATCGAATTAAACCCAGTCAATCCTTGTAGAATTTCTTAAGGAATATTGATTGGCAATTGATTTAGCTCTACTTAGCAAATTATATAGCTGTTGGAAAGAGTTTTATGCAGCTGCAATCAGCTGATCCATTAAACAAAGTAATGAACTAAAATTCTACTATGAATATAAATTTTCCATCTAACGTGTGATTTAGTTAAATGATTTTCACAGTGAGAAACAATCTGCTGTTACCTAAAGTACGTTACTGAAGCGTAAAATAACGTCAGCAATATTTCATCAGTTCGGAAATTAGAATAAAATATTACAAATTATTAACCACGTTTCCATCATCCAGCGCTAGGTGACGCACGGTGCACTCGCAAGAGAGACTTGGCAGAGATATGCCATAACGGTTTGGTGCCCTGAAGCTGATCTTTATTATCATCTCAATTTATGAGGATCCGTGCATTAACGGTCTTCAGACCGATTCGAAAGCTTCAAATAATTTTGGACACCACGTCTGTCATGGCTGAGTACCCCTAATATATTATTTTGGCCATTATTCTATATATATATATATATATATATATATATATATATATATATATATATATATATATATATATATATATATATATATATAATATAATATATAATATATATATATATATGCAATTGACGATCACAAAACACTGATCATTTTATGCGGAAAATCACAGAAAAATGAAAGGAGGTGAACGTTTCGGCTCGTTAGAGCCTTTGTCAACACCAGACTGACAAGTCTGGTGTTGACAAAGGCTCTAACGAGCCGAAACGTTCACCTCCTTTCATTTTTTTCTGTGGATTTTCCGCATATATATATATATATATATATATATATATATATATATATATATATATATATTATATATATATATATATATATATATCGTGTATATGGCAGCAGGTTTTCTTTTAAACATGTCTCATTGAATATGACCGCATATTCTGTATTTACTATCTTCTGATTTAGGGCTTCTATCCCTCTAACTATTTTCTTAGCATCAAGGGCTTAGCTGAAATAGGAGTTCTCCAAAACTCATTTTCGTAATTTCAAGGTGAAGAAAAGAAGTGAATTACTATAGAATGTATTACACTTTTTATACAATTTGCACGTTTCGAAACTTCATGGTTCATTCTCAAGTGAAGAGATTTTTCAGGACTGGTTGCTTTTATACCTGCACTGGGTCAGGTGACAAGACAATAAAGGTGAAAACATGGGGGGATACATAAGGGATAAACGTGGGGTGAAACATAAGAACATAAGAATAGAGGTAACTGCAGAAGGCCCATTGGCCCATACGAGGCAGCTCCTGTCTACATACAAAGATTAATCCAGTGTAATTGGCCTGTTATGTGGAACATTGTCTTGTGTGTTGGCATCGTTATGTTCTGGTCTTGTCCTTACTCTCATGGTGGGTAGAGTAAATAGTTCCGTGATTTGGGTGTTCATGGTAGGTTGTTCTATTCTTATGTGAATTTCATCAAGAATTTGTAATCTTCTTGCATCTTGGGTTTTGTCTATTATACAGGTATTTTTGTTCAACATTTCTCTTGTTAGGGTAATGTCATATGGGCTTGTCTCATGTGATTCCTGGGGGCACCGGATTGAAGATGGCATGTGAAACGCCTCGTCAGCTTGGTCGACGTCATGTCTATGTACTTAGATTGAAGGTTACATCCTTCGTGGGGGCAAGTGTACATGTATACAACGCTTGACTGCTGTAGAGGGTTCTCTGTCGGCTTCGGGCTGTTTTTGAAAAGGAGTTTGGAAATCTTCTTGGTTTTGTACAATATTATCAGGTTTATGTTTTGGTTAGGAGTAGTGCTTTTTACTCCTATACGGATTATTTCTTTCATTATGCTTTCTTCTTTTATATGAGGAAAGAATAACTCGAACACTAGCTAGCCAGCACAGAAGCCTTCCAGCAACTGGCATAACAGGTAACGCCTAACCCACTGCACCACGCTCAGACCCTTAAAAGAGATGGTAATTTCGAGGTATTTCAACACGCCAAAGACTACCACCTCCCAAGAGCACTAGGCTTCTGTGCTGGCTAGGGTTCGAGTCTCCTGGTGGGAAAGTGTTCTAAAGTTGAATAACTTCTCTTGCGTGTTTAGGCAAGTTGGGCATTAAGCATAGACACAGTGTCTTCCCATATTAAACAGGGACTTGATGAAAAAACGTAAAAAAATTGACCGCTCACTTGCTCTAGTGCTCTTGGGAGGTGGTAGTCTTTGGCGTGTTGAAATACCCCGAAATTACCATCTCTTTTAAGGGTCTGAGTGTAACACGGGAGGGGGTTCTCTACTAGGTTCTCTAGGTTCTCTACTAGGTTCTCTACTAGGTTCTCTAGGCTTCTCTACTAGGTTCTCTACTAGGTTCTCTCTAGGTTTTCTCTAGGGGCTCTACTACCCCCCTTTTTCTCTCTTTGTACCCGTATTCTTTACTGTAGTTCTTTACCAAGGGACCCCAAGACTTTTACTCTAGCCAACTCCACACCACGTCGTCTCAAGACGAATGACCGTCTCAAGATTCTACACCCGTATGACGTGAAATAGACTTC
>WNGS01077326.1:0-10503 GCA_020271785.1 Procambarus virginalis | reverse complement strand
CGGGAGGTAGAGTGGTAGGTGGAGCTGCCTCTACCTCATGAACTCTGGAGAGGGCGTCGGCTATGATGTTGTCAGACCCCTTGATGTAACAGATCCTCAGATTGACGTCTTGTAGATATAAAGCCCATCGTAGCAGATTATTGAATTGGGCTTGATGTAAGAAGCGTAGAGGATTGTGGTCCGAGTAGATGGTGGTGGACCGAGCACCTTGCAGGTATGGTGCAAAGTGCTGCAAATTCAGGACGATGGAGAGGAGTTCCTTCTCTATAGTGCTGTAGTTTTTCTGGTGAGGCTTCAACTTGTAGCTGTAGTAGCTGACAGGTAGAACCTCCTCACCTCGTTGCTGCATTAGGACACCCCCGATGCCGGTACCACTGGCGTCGACATGGAGGATGAAAGGTTTGGTGATATCTGGCGAGGCGAGAATAGGGTTAGAACAGAGCAGGAATTTGAGGTATTCAAAAGCAACGGTTTGCTGCGTAGTCCAATTATACCGTTGCTTGGGACTGGTTAAGGTGATTAAGGGTGTCGCTACCGTACTAAAGTTCCTCACAAACCTACGGTAATAAGAGGCAAGACCAAGGAAGCGCAGGAGCTGCTTCCTGGTGGTAGGCTGTGGATAATGCTTGATGGCTTGAGTGTGGATATTTAATGGAGCAAGGCTGCCACTCCCTATTACATGACCCAGATAACGCACTTTACCTTTGGCAAAGGTGGACTTGCCCAGGTTGATGGTGAGGCCGGCTGTCAGGAGCTTGGCGAACAATCGTTGCAGCTGGAGCAGATGTTCGCTCCAGGTGTTGGATGCTACAACGATATCATCCAAATAGGCGTAGGTGTTATCCAAGCCCTGGATGACGCAGTTGACAGCTCTCTGAAAGGTGGCCGGGGCATTGCATAGTCCAAAGGGAAGGCGTTCATATCTGAAAAGTCCGAAGGGAGTGATAAAGGCAGATATTTCTTTAGCTCGCTCTGTTAGGCACACCTGGTAATACCCCTTGAGCAAGTCCACTTGGGACAGGTAGCGGGCATTACCAATGGCGTCAAGGATGTCATCAATCCTAGGTAATGGGTACGCATCCTTGATAGTCACACTATTTAATTTTCGGTAGTCAGTACACAACCGGACCTTACCTTGGGGTTTTGGCACCAAGATACATATTGAGGCCCAGGGGGACTCACAAGGGGTAGCCAGTCCATGGTCCAGGAGGTACTGTACCTCAGCACGCATGACTTCCTTCTTGCTAGGGCTGATTCGGTAGAATGGTTGGCGAATCGGCCGGGTGTCAGGGAGCAGTTGGATGTCGTGCTGAGTCACATTACATTCTTGAGGATCATCTCGGAACAACTCCTGATGTTCTCTGAAGATTTTGATGAGAGGTGCACTATTATTGTCCTGAAAGTAATTATGGATATCAGTTAGGATTTCCGAGTTGGAAAGCGCTGCCTCAGTGTCAGTGCTTTAGGGAGAAGCAGGGAAGGTCTCACTTTGGCGGTATGGACCTGTAAAGGTTGAATAGTTAAGAAGCACAGTGGGAGGAGTACCATGATAAAGCTTCAGTAGGTTGACGTGGCACAGCTGGGTCTTCCGCCGCCTATCGGGAGTCTCGAGAACGTAGTTGTAGTTGTTTCTGCACTCCTTGACACGGTAAGGTCCTGAAAACCTGTTTTGCAAAGGAGAACCTGGGATAGGAAAGTAGGCAAGTACGAAGTCTCCCGGTTTAAATTACCTTACTTGGCTGTGCTGGTCGTAATGAGTCTTCATCCTCTCTTGGGCTTTCAATAGGTTGTTTTTAGCAAAGGAATGCACCCTCTCGAGAATGTGTTGTAGGTTTTGAAGAAACTGGGGCACATTCTGATGCTCACTGAAGGTGGCATCACATAGAGAGTCCTTGAAAGCCTTGAGAGGAGTGCGGCACTTACGTCCGTAGAGCATCTCATAAGGAGATACTCCTAGTGACTCATTGGGAAGACTTCTGAAAATACACATGATGAGATCAAGTTGTTTATCCCAATCCTTAGAGGTCTCATTGCAAAACTTTTTTAGGAGTGCTTTAATAGTCTGATGACTACGCTCAAGAGAACCCTGTGAAGCAGGATGATAGGGGCTGGACAGTACCTGTGTGATGTTGAACTCTTCCAGTGTCCGTTTGAAGAGGTCACTGGTGAAGTTGGTGCCACAGTCACTCTGAATCTCCCTTGGAAATCCATACTGGGTGAAGATCTTCAGCAAATTTTTCACCACAGTAGCAGCCGTAATGTTCTTTACTGGAACTGCTATGGGGAATCTGGTGGTAGGACACAGGATGGATAGTATATAGGCGTTGCCGGAACTGGTCCGAGGTAAAGGACCAACACAGTCAATAATAAGTCTGTGGAAAGGTTCCGCAGGCACCTGGATGGGTGTCAGTGGTGCTCTGGGGATAGAGACGTTCGGTTTACCTGCCATCTGACATACATGACATGGCTGGTAGGAATCACTAGTTGTTCGACGTTGGCAAAATCGTCCTCCTCCTTCAGTTTACTGGGTCTGTATCTGCGGTAGAGCAACTCGTTCTCTAGGAAGAACCCAGGGATACTGTCAGATTGAGTCTCAGCCTGAAAGAATAATGGTGTCAAGGTAAGATCTTCCCTCTGTAACTTACGGAACTCCAAAGCGGTAAGATTTGGGGGTAGTTTCAGAGGGTCTTGAGGGACAGTGGTAGTAGTAGAGTCAGCTGGTTGCGGTCGTGCAGCTTGTGCACGGGTGGTCACCAAAACCGGAGGAGAAACTTCGTCACTCTCTTGAACCTTTGCTGGAACATGCTCAAAAATCGGATTATCCATTACAGAGGTACACACCTGGGTTTTTTCCGTGACGATCAGGTTGGTCGGTTGCAGGTCTTCTGCCAAGTCGTTGCCCAGGAGAAGTTGCACTCCAGGCATGGGAAAAGGCTTTTCCCTGACGGCGACTTGGACTTCACCGGTCACGAAGGGACAATCCAGGTGGACTCTGGTGAGAGGATAAGGAGTAGTAGCAGTGAGGTCAGTGATGAAGACGGTTTCTCCAGTGTAGGCGACATTGGGCACAGCTGATTTCAGTAGTATTGATTGAAGAGCCGCTGTGTCCCTCAAGATCTTCAGTTTAAAACGTCCCTCAGAATCTGAACCGTTGGTAGTGATAGTTCCAGGATACAGATGTTTACTGAAGAGAGAAAGATCATTAACATGAACACCAACATTCATTACAGGCTTACCGGACTTAGGAAGAGTCGGTTTGGGTTTGGTGGATTCAGTATTACCTTTGTATTGAGACTTACCACATTTTTCTATGGTATGTCCATAGAGTCTACAATACTTACAGTACAATTGCGAGGTAGCTTGGTCTGTATTCACTTTCTCGTAACTGTACCAAGACTTCTTACTGGTAGGTGGTTCTGGTGTCAGCCGGTGGATGAGGCTGTGTCAGCCGACTTCGCACATTTCACTAGGTCGGTCTCTTCTTTATCTGCTAAATATAAACGGACAGGAGGAGGTACACGCCTTAAGAATTCTTCAACTAGCATGAGGTTGACGAGTTCTGCAAAGGTAGAGACATGTGCTGCTTCCAGCCATTTCATAAAATATCTCCGTTTGGTGTTGGCAAATTCTAAAAAGGTGGTGGTACTTGCCTTTATGTAATCACAGAATTTTCGTCGGTAGCTTTCGGTGGAGAGAAGGTAGGCGTCCAACACTGCTTGTTTCAGGGTCTGGTAGTCATTCTCAGATGCCAAAGTACTGAGTGTGACTGCTGCTCTACCTGTAAGATGTACTCTGAGAAGGGTAGCCCATTGGTCGGCAGGCCAGCTAAGTTGATTAGCAAGGGTCTCAAAGGTTGTAAAAAAGACGTCAATCTCTGACTCTACGAACGGTGGCATTAACTTACTTGCATGAGAGACATTGAAACTTGGAGGAAGACTAGCTGCAGCTTGTTGGCGTTGAGCTTGGTGTGTAGTTTCCATCTCTAGTTCTTGTCGACGATATTCGAGTGCACTATCAGCTAGCCGTTTACTGTGCTCACGTTGTAACTCCAGGTCACGTTGTTTGAGGGTCAGCTCTCGTTCCTTGAGGGCGGCCTCTCTCTCCTGTTGTTCCTTGAGTAATGCCGCCTCACGTTCCTGTTGTTCCTTGAGTAATGCGGCCTCTCTTTCTTGTTCTTCTTTCTTGATGGCAGCTGCTTCCTTTTGTTGCTCCCGCTCGACCTTGGCAAGTTGGAGTTTGAGTTTCATAGTGGCCAAATCAGGTTTATCTGCAATAGTGTAATGTTCGTGAGTGTCAGAGTCTATTATCCCTTCATCTAAAAAGTGATCTAATAGTAGATTATATATCTCATTCTTGTTGGCTCCATGGGGAACATCTAGGTGATACTCATGTGCAAGAGTTTGTAATTCGGTCCTCTTGGCACAACTTAAGTTCCCTATTTCACCTGCTGGATCTGTACGGAGAGCTTGGAGACGAAACATTGTGAAAATTTAGCAAATAAATATGCAACGAATATACTGTGGTGATATGGTGAATGTCAGAAACAGGACAACGTGGCAACTGGTACCTATCCTGTGGAACCGTTAACAATTAGTGTTAATTCGAGATGGTAAATGATTAATAAATCAAGATCGCAGGAAATCTTGTACCCGGTACTCACTGTGGGAGAATAAGGGCAAGAAAATCCTACTAATTAGTGAAACTGAGTTTCTAAAACAAATGAAACATTTAATTGTTCCAAAAGTGAATTAGGTAGTCCAAGAATGTAGGCATACCTTGCCGAGTCTCTATAGGACATAAAGCAAGTTTTTCCCACTGAAATGAAATATGATACTTACAGAATTAGCGAACTTTGTGCTCTGAAAAAAGAAAGCTAATTCCCTACCTAAGTAAATATCATCATTTCTGACTGACGTGTAGGGGTGCGAGTGTCAACTGGTGACGAGAACTATTGCCGAGGTCCCAACTCGTCAATAAAGTCCGGGCTAGAGGAACTATGGCCCTCTTTGTCCTCCTAGAGTCGGATTGCAGAAATTAGGTGCTATTGACCCGGAGACAGACCACAGTACCAGGGTACCAATATGATGATTTGCCGAAAATATGAGAAATATCCTAGGGACAAAAGGTGGTAAACATGGGTAATAACACGGAGGGAGAGACGACCAATTAAGAGTATGACTGAGGCCTACAGTCACCACGTAATCCAAAGTTGTCTCACACTCACCATATGCTACTCCCGGAATGCACAATACACACAGCACCATATGAATAAGGAAATGTAATAGTGAAAAGCAAGTGAATTAAAGCCAAGTACGCTTACCACAAATTACCAGTACCTGAGTGAAGCTCCTAGGACAGGCCCCCAAGTATATGTGACGGTAAAGTGTTGGAGTATGGGGGGGTGCAGGGGGGTATGCAGATGCGTGTGGCTGCCTTGACAAACGTTTTGCTACTGCTGAACGTATCTTGAATGTAGCATTAGACGTGACTACTGAAGGGAAGAGTAGGCTCAATCTCTCTTGAAAGAGATTATTGTCACAATATATATATATATATATATATATATATATATATATATATATATATATATATATATATATATATATATATTTAGGATATTTGTCCCCTAGGATATATATATATATATATATATATATATATATATATATATATATATATATATATATATATATATATATATAATGTAACTGAAAACTCACACCCCAGAAGTGACTCGAACCCATACTGCCAGGAGCAACGCAACTGGTATGTACAGGACGCCTTAATCCGCTTGACCATCACGACCGGACAAAAGAAAGTGAAAGCCAAAGGATTAAGGCATCCTGTACATACCAGTTGCGTTGCTCCTGGCAGTATTGGTTCGAGTCACTTCTGGGGTGTGAGTTTTCAGTTATATTATATATGAAATATATATATATATATATATATATATATATATAATATGTGTGTGTGTGTGAGAAGAGGAACCCGCAGAATATCACAGAACCTTTGACCCTAAGAGCAACGCAACTGGTATGTACAGGATGCCTTAATCCTTTGGCTTTCACTTTCTTTTGTCCGGTCGTGATGGTCAAGCGGATTAAGGCTCCTGTACATACCAGTTGCGTTGCTCCTGGCAGGTATGGGTTCGAGTCACTTCTGGGGTGTGAGTTTTCAGTACATTATATATATATATATATATATATATATATATATATATATATATATATAATATATATATAGATAATATATAGATATATATATATCCTAGGGGACAAATATCCTAAATATATAGATATATTATTATATATATATATATATAATATATATATATATATATATATATATATATATATATTGTGACAATAATCTCTTTCAAGAGAGATTGAGCCTACTCTTCCTTCAGTAGTCACGTCTAATGCTACATTCAAGATACGTTCAGCAGTAGCAAAACGTTGGTCAAGGCAGCCACACGGCATCTGCATACCCCCTGCACCCCCCCATACTCCAACACTTTACCGTCAATATACTTGGGGGCCTGTCCTAGGAGCTTCACTAGGTACTGGTAATTTGTGGTAAGCGTACTTGGCTTTAATTAACTTGCTTTTCACATTACATTTCCTTATTCATATGGTGCGGTGTGTATTGTGCATCCGAGAGTAGCATATGGTGAGTGTGAGACAACTTTGGATTACGTGGTGACTGTAGGCCTCAGTCATACTCTAATGGTCGTCTCTCCCTCCGTGTTATAACCATGTTTACCACTTTGTCCTAGGATATTTATCATATTTTCGGCAAACTCATCATATTGGTACCCTGGTACTGTGGTCTGTCTCCGGGTCAATAGCACCTAATTTCTGCAATCCGACTCTAGGAGGAAAGAGGGCCATAGTTCCTCTAGCCGGACTTTATTGACGAGTGGGACCTCGGCAAATAGTTCTCGTCACCAGTTGACACTCGCAACCCTACACGTCAGTCAGAAATGATGATATTTACTTAGGTAGGGAATTAGCTTTCTTTTTTCAGAGCACAAAGTTCGCTAATTCTGTAAGTATCATATTTCATTTTCAGTGGGAAAAACTTGCTTTAGTCCTATAGAGACTCGGCAAGGTATGCTACATCTTGGACTACCTAATTCACTTTGGAACAATTAAATGTTTCATTGTTTTAGAAACTCAGTTTCACTAATTAGTAGGGATTTCTTGCCCTTATTCTCCACAGTGAGTACCGGGTACAAGATTCCTGCGATCTTGATTTATTAATCATTTACCATCTCGAATTAACACTAATTGTTAACCGGTTCCACAGGATAGGTACCAGTTGCCACGTTGTCCTGTTTCTGACATTCACCATATCACCACAGTATATTCGTTGCATATTTATTGCTAAATTTTCACAATGTTTCGTCTCCAAGCTCTCCGTACAGATCCAGCAGGTGAAATAGGGAACTTAAGTTGTGCCAAGAGGGACCGCCGAATTACAAACTCTTGCACATGAGTATCACCTAGATGTCCCCATGGAGCCAACAAGAATGAGATATATAACTACTATAGATCACTTTTTAGATGAAGGGATAATAGACTCTGACACTCACGAACATTACACTATTGCAGATAAACTGATTTGGCCACTATGAAAACTCAAACTCCAACTTGCCAAGGTCGAGCGGGAGCAACAAAGGAAGCAGCTGCCATCAAGAAAGAAGAACAAGAAAGAGAGGCCGCATTACTCAAGGAACAACAGGAACGTGAGGCGGCATTATTCAAGGAACAACAGGAGAGAGAGGCCGCCTCAAGGAACGAGAGCTGACCTCAAACAACGTGACCTGGAGTTACAACGTGAGCACGTAAACGGCTAGCTGATAGTGCACTCGAATATCGTCGACAAGAACTAGAGATGGAAACTACACACCAAGCTCAACGCCACAAGCTGCAGCTAGTCTTCCTCCAAGTTTCAATGTCTCTCATGCAAGTAAGTTAATCCACCGTTTCGAGGAGTCAGAGATTGACGTCTTTTTTACAACCTTTGAGACCCTGCTAATCAACTTAGCTGGCCTGCCGACCAATGGGCTACCCTTTCAGAGAGTACATCTTACAGGTAGAGCAGCAGTCACATCAGTACTTTGGCATCTGAGATGACTACAGACCTGAAACAAGCAGTGTTGGAAGCTACCTTCTCTCCACCGAAAGCTACCGACGAAAATTCTGTGATTACATAAAGGCAAGTACCACCACCTTTTTAGAATTTGCCTACACCAAACGGAGATATTTTATGAAATGGCTGGAAGCAGCACATGTCTCTACCTTTGCAGAACTCGACAACCTCATGCTAGTTGAAGAATTCTTAAGGCGTGTACCTCCTCCTGTCCGATTATATTTAGCAGATAAAGAAGAGACCGACCTAGTGAAATGTGCGAAGTCGGCTGACACAGCCTCATCCACCGGCTGACACCAGGACAACCTACCAGTAAGAAGTCTTGGTACAGGTACGAGAAAGTGAGTACAGACCAAGCTACCTCGCAATTGTACTGTAAGTATTGTAGACTCTATGGACATACCATAGAAAATGTGGTAAGTCTCAATACAAAGGTAATACTGAATCCACCAAACCCAAACCGACTCTTCCTAAGTCCGGTAAGCCTGTAATGAATGTTGGTGTTCATGTTAATGATCTTTCTCTCTTCAGTAAGTATCTGTATCCTGGAACTATCACTACCAACGGTTCAGATTCTGAGGGACGTTTTAAACTGAAAATCTTGAGGGACACAGCGGCTCTTCAATCAATACTACTGAAATCAGCTGTGCCCAATGTCGCCTACACTGGAGAAACCGTCTTCATCACTGACCTCACTGCTACTACTCCTTATCCTCTCACCAGAGTCCACCTGGATTGTCCCTTCGTGACCGGTGAAGTCCAAGTCGCCGTCAGGGAAAAGCCTTTTTCCCATGCCTGGAATGCAACTTCTCCTGGGCAACGACTTGGCAGAAGACCTGCAACCGACCAACCTGATCGTCACGGAAAAAACCCAGGTGTGTACCTCTGTAATGGATAATCCGATTTTGAGCATGTTCCAGCAAAGGTTCAAGAGAGTGACGAAGTTTCTCCTCCGGTTTTGGTGACCACCCGTGCACAAGCTGCACGACCGCAACCAGCTGACTCTACTGTCCCTCAAGACCCTCTGAAACTACCCCCAAATCTTACCGCTTTGGAGTTCCGTAAGTTACAGAGGAAGATCTTACCTTGACACCATTATTCTTTCAGGCTGAGACTCAATCTGACAGTATCCCTGGGTTCTTCCTAGAGAACGAGTTTCTCTACCGCAGATACAGACCCAGTAAACTGAAGGAGGACGACGATTGGGCCAACGTCGAACAACTAGTGATTCCTACCAGCCATGTCATGTATGTCAGATGGCAGGTAAACCGAACGTCTCTATCCCAGAGCACCACTGACACCCATCCAGGTGCCTGCGGAACCTTTCCACAGACTTATATTGACTGTGTTGGTCCTTTACCTCGGACCAGTTCCGGCAACGCCTATATACTATCCATCCTGTGTCCTACCACCAGATTCCCCATAGCTGTTCCAGTAAAGAACATTACGGCTGCTACTGTGGTGAAAATTTGCTGAAGATCTTCACCCAGTATGGATTTCCAAGGAGATTCAGAGTGACTGTGGCACCAACTTCACCAGTGACCTCTTCAAACGGACACTGGAAGAGTTCAACATCACACAGGTACTGTCCAGCCCCTATCATCCTGCTTCACAGGGTTCTCCTGAGCGTAGTCATCAGACTATTAAAGCACTCCTAAAAAAGTTTTGCAATGAGACCTCTAAGGAATTGGATAAACAACTTGATCTCATCATGTGTATTTTCAGAAGTCTTCCCATCTTCCCAACGAGTCACTAAGGAGTATCTCCTTATGAGATGCTCTACGGACGTAAGTGCCGCACTCCTCTCAAGGCTTTCAAGGACTCTCTATGTGATGGCCACCTTCAGTGAGCATCAGAATGTGCCCCAGTTTCTTCAAAACCTACAACACATTCTCGAGAGGGTGCATTCCTTTGCTAAAAACAACCTATTGAAAGCCCAAGAGAGGATGAAGACTCATTACGACCAGCACAGCCAAGTAAGGTAATTTAAACCGGGAGACTTCGTACTTGCCTACTTTCCTATCCCAGGTTCTCCTTTGCAAACAGGTTTTCAGGACCTTACCGTGTCAAGGAGTGCAGAAACAACTACAACTACGTTCTCGAGACTCCCGATAGGCGGCGGAAGACCCAGCTGTGCCACGTCAACCTACTGAAGCTTTATCATGGTACTCCTCCCACTGTGCTTCTTAACTATTCAACCTTTACAGGTCCATACCGCCACAGTGAGACCTTCCCTGCTTCTCCCTAAAGCACTGACACTGAGGCAGCGCTTTCCAACTCGGAAATCCTAACTGATATCCATAATTACTTTCAGGACAATAATAGTGCACCTCTCATCAAAATCTTCAG
>WNGS01077322.1:0-18404 GCA_020271785.1 Procambarus virginalis | reverse complement strand
CCCCAGACCGTCCCGTCCTGCACACAACATGATGCGTGACCATGACACTGGTGGCTAGCTACCCACGTGTTCTACCCCCCCCCCAGACCGTCCCATCCTGCACACAACATGACGCGTGACCATGACACTGGTGGCTAGCTACCCACGTGTTCTACCCCCCCAGACCGTCCCATCCTGCACACAACATGACGCGTGACCATGACACTGGTGGCTAGCTACCACGTGTTCTACCCCCCCCCCAGACCGTCCCGTCCTGCACACAAACATGACGCGTGACCATGACACTGGTGGCTAGCTACCCACGTGCTCCCCCCCAGACCGTCCCATCCTGCACACAACATGACGCGTGACCATGACACTGGTGGCTAGCTACCCACGTGTTCTACCCCCAGACCGTCCCATCCTGCACACAACATGACGCGTGACCATGAGACTGGTGGCTAGCTACCCACGTGCTACCCCCCCCCAGACCGTCCCATCCTGCACACAACATGACGCGTGACCATGACACTGGTGGCTAGCTACCCACGTGTTCTACCCCCCCCCCCAGACCGTCCCATCCTGCACACAACATGACGCGTGACCATGACACTGGTGGCTAGCTACCCACGTGTTCTACCCCCCCCCAGACCGTCCCATCCTGCACAAACATGACGCGTGACCATGACACTGGTGGCTAGCTACCCACGTGTTCTACCCCCCCCCCCAGACCGTCCCATCCTGCACACAACATGACGCGTGACCATGACACTGGTGGCTAGCTACCCACGTGTTTACCCCCCCCCAGACCGTCCCATCCTGCACACAACATGACGCGTGACCATGACACTGGTGGCTAGCTACCCACGTGTTCTACCCCCCCCCAGACCGTCCCATCCTGCACACAACATGACGCGTGACCATGACACTGGTGGCTAGCTACCACGTGTTCTACCCCCCCCCCAGACCGTCCGTCCTGCACACAACATGACGCGTGACCATGACACTGGTGGCTAGCTACCCACGTGTTCTTCCCCCCCCCAGACCGTCCCATCCTGCACACAACATGACCCGTGACCATGACACTGGTGGCTAGCTACCCACGTGTTCTACCCCCAGACCGTCCCATCCTGCACACAACATGACGCGTGACCATGACACTGGTGGCTAGCTACCCACGTGTTCTACCCCCCCCCCCAGACCGTCCCATCCTGCACACAACATGACGCGTGACCATGACACTGGTGGCTAGCTACCCACGTGTTCTACCCCCCCCCCAGACCGTCCCATCCTGCACACAACATGACGCGTGACCATGACACTGGTGGCTAGCTACCCACGTGTTCTACCCCCAGACCGTCCCATCCTGCACACAACATGACGCGTGACCATGACACTGGTGGCTAGCTACCCACGTGTTCTACCCCCCCCCAGACCGTCCGTCCTGCACACAACATGACGCGTGACCATGACACTGGTGGCTAGCTACCCACGTGTTCTACCCCCCCCCCAGACCGTCCCTCCTGCACACAACATGACGCGTGACCATGACACTGGTGGCTAGCTACCCACGTGTTCTACCCCCCCCCCAGACCGTCCCATCCTGCACACAACATGACGCGTGACCATGACACTGGTGGCTAGCTACCCACGTGTTCTACCCCCCCCCCAGACCGTCCCATCCTGCACACAACATGACGCGTGACCATGACACTGGTGGCTAGCTACCCACGTGTTCTACCCCCCCCCCCAGACCGTCCCATCCTGCACACAACATGACGCGTGACCATGACACTGGTGGCTAGCTACCCACGTGTTCTACCCCCCCCCAGACCGTCCCATCCTGCACACAACATGACGCGTGACCATGACACTGGTGGCTAGCTACCCACGTGTTCTACCCCCCCCCCAGACCGTCCCATCCTGCACACAACATGACGCGTGACCATGACACTGGTGGCTAGCTACCCACGTGTTCTACCCCCCCCCAGACCGTCCCATCCTGCACACAACATGACGCGTGACCATGACACTGGTGGCTAGCTACCCACGTGTTCTACCCCCCCCCCAGACCGTCCCATCCTGCACACAACATGACGCGTGACCATGACACTGGTGGCTAGCTACCCACGTGTTCTACCCCCCACCGTCCCATCCTGCACACAACATGACGCGTGACCATGACACTGGTGGCTAGCTACCACGTGTTCTACCCCCCCCCCAGACCGTCCCGTCCTGCACACAACATGACGCGTGACCATGACACTGGTGGCTAGCTACCCACGTGTTCTACCCCCAGACCGTCCCATCCTGCACACAACATGACGCGTGACCATGACACTGGTGGCTAGCTACCCACGTGTTCTACCCCCAGACCGTCCCATCCTGCACACAACATGACGCGTGACCATGACACTGGTGGCTAGCTACCCACGTGTCCCCCCCCCCCAGACCGTCCCATCCTGCACACAACATGACGCGTGACCATGACACTGGTGGCTAGCTACCCACGTGTTCTACCCCCCCAGACCGTCCCATCCTGCACACAACATGACGCGTGACCATGACACTGGTGGCTAGCTACCCACGTGTTCTACCCCCCCCCAGACCGTCCCATCCTGCACACAACATGACGCGTGACCATGACACTGGTGGCTAGCTACCCACGTGTTCTACCCCCCCCCCAGACCGTCCCATCCTGCACACAACATGACGCGTGACCATGACACTGGTGGCTAGCTACCCACGTGTTCTACCCCCCCCCCCAGACCGTCCCATCCTGCACACAACATGACGCGTGACCATGACACTGGTGGCTAGCTACCCACGTGTTCTACCCCCCCCCCAGACCGTCCCATCCTGCACACAACATGACGCGTGACCATGACACTGGTGGCTAGCTACCCACGTGTTCTACCCCCCCCAGACCGTCCCATCCTGCACACAACATGACGCGTGACCATGACACTGGTGGCTAGCTACCCACGTGTTCTACCCCCAGACCGTCCCGTCCTGCACACAACATGACGCGTGACCATGACACTGGTGGCTAGCTACCCACGTGTTCTACCCCCCCCCCCAGACCGTCCCATCCTGCACACAACATGACGCGTGACCATGACACTGGTGGCTAGCTACCCACGTGTTCTACCCCCCCCCAGACCGTCCCATCCTGCACACAACATGACGCGTGACCATGACACTGGTGGCTAGCTACCCACGTGTTCTACCCCCCCCCAGACCGTCCCATCCTGCACACAACATGACGCGTGACCATGACACTGGTGGCTAGCTACCCACGTGTTCTACCCCCCCCCCAGACCGTCCCATCCTGCACACAACATGACGCGTGACCATGACACTGGTGGCTAGCTACCCACGTGTTCTACCCCCCCCCAGACCGTCCCATCCTGCACACAACATGACGCGTGACCATGACACTGGTGGCTAGCTACCCACGTGTTCTACCCCCCCCCCAGACCGTCCCATCCTGCACACAACATGACGCGTGACCATGACACTGGTGGCTAGCTACCCACGTGTTCTACCCCCCCCCCAGACCGTCCCATCCTGCACACAACATGACGCGTGACCATGACACTGGTGGCTAGCTACCCACGTGTTCTACCCCCCCCCCCAGACCGTCCCGTCCTGCACACAACATGACGCGTGACCATGACACTGGTGGCTAGCTACCCACGTGTTCTACCCCCCCCAGACCGTCCCATCCTGCACACAACATGACGCGTGACCATGACACTGGTGGCTAGCTACCCACGTGTTCTACCCCCCCCCAGACCGTCCCATCCTGCACACAACATGACGCGTGACCATGACACTGGTGGCTAGCTACCCACGTGTTCTACCCCCCCCAGACCGTCCCATCCTGCACACAACATGACGCGTGACCATGACACTGGTGGCTAGCTACCCACGTGTTCTACCCCCCCCCAGACCGTCCCATCCTGCACACAACATGACGCGTGACCATGACACTGGTGGCTAGCTACCCACGTGTTCTACCCCCCCCCCAGACCGTCCCATCCTGCACACAACATGACGCGTGACCATGACACTGGTGGCTAGCTACCCACGTGTTCTACCCCCCCCCAGACCGTCCCATCCTGCACACAACATGACGCGTGACCATGACACTGGTGGCTAGCTACCCACGTGTTCTACCCCCCCCCCCAGACCGTCCCATCCTGCACACAACATGACGCGTGACCATGACACTGGTGGCTAGCTACCCACGTGTTCTACCCCCCCAGACCGTCCCATCCTGCACACAACATGACGCGTGACCATGACACTGGTGGCTAGCTACCCACGTGTTCTACCCCAGACCGTCCCATCCTGCACACAACATGACGCGTGACCATGACACTGGTGGCTAGCTACCCACGTGTTCTACCCCCAGACCGTCCCATCCTGCACACAACATGACGCGTGACCATGACACTGGTGGCTAGCTACCCACGTGTTCTACCCCCAGACCGTCCCATCCTGCACACAACATGACGCGTGACCATGACACTGGTGGCTAGCTACCCACGTGTTCTACCCCCCCCAGACCGTCCCATCCTGCACACAACATGACGCGTGACCATGACACTGGTGGCTAGCTACCCACGTGTTCTACCCCCCCCAGACCGTCCCATCCTGCACACAACATGACGCGTGACCATGACACTGGTGGCTAGCTACCCACGTGTTCTACCCCCCCCCAGACCGTCCCGTCCTGCACACAACATGACGCTGACCATGACACTGGTGGCTAGCTACCCACGTGTTCTACCCCCCCCCCCCAGACCGTCCCATCCTGCACACAACATGACGCGTGACCATGACACTGGTGGCTAGCTACCCACGTGTTCTACCCCCCCCCCAGACCGTCCCGTCCTGCACACAACATGACGCGTGACCATGACACTGGTGGCTAGCTACCCACGTGTTCTACCCCCCCCAGACCGTCCCATCCTGCACACAACATGACGCGTGACCATGACACTGGTGGCTAGCTACCCACGTGTTCTACCCCCCCCCAGACCGTCCCATCCTGCACACAACATGACGCGTGACCATGACACTGGTGGCTAGCTACCCACGTGTTTCCCCCCCCCCCAGACCGTCCCATCCTGCACACAACATGACGCGTGACCATGACACTGGTGGCTAGCTACCCACGTGTTCTACCCCCCCCCAGACCGTCCCATCCTGCACACAACATGACGCGTGACCATGACACTGGTGGCTAGCTACCCACGTGTTCTACCCCCCCCCCCAGACCGTCCCATCCTGCACACAACATGACGCGTGACCATGACACTGGTGGCTAGCTACCCACGTGTTCTACCCCCCCCCCCAGACCGTCCCGTCCTGCACACAACATGACGCGTGACCATGACACTGGTGGCTAGCTACCCACGTGTTCTACCCCCCCCCCAGACCGTCCCGTCCTGCACACAACATGACGCGTGACCATGACACTGGTGGCTAGCTACCCACGTGTTCTACCCCCCCCCCCAAGACCGTCCCGTCCTGCACACAACATGACGCGTGACCATGACACTGGTGGCTAGCTACCCACGTGTTCTACCCCCCCCCCCCCCCAGACCGTCCCATCCAGCACACAACATGACGCGTGACCATGACACTGGTGGCTAGCTACCCACGTGTTCTACCCCCCCCCCCCCACACCGTCCCATCCTGCACACAACATGACGCCTGACCATGACACTGGTGGTTAGCTACCCACGTTTTCTACCCCCCCCGAGGCCGTCCCATCCTGCACACAACATGACGCGTGACCATGACACTGGCGGCTAGCTACCTTAATACTCTAACATTTGACATAAATACGTATATCTGACGTTCTTAAAACCACTAGATATAACTAAAAACATGTATTCTTGAGATACGTTTTTTTAAGATTTATGTAAAAAATTAAAAATAATAGTGAATGCTATGGAATTATAATGTTTTCTTGCTTTATATATAAAAATAAAAAAATTTCAGTCAACATTTCATTTTTTTGTTTACTTTATGTAAACCTATCCAATTTACGTTCTTATAACATAAATATAACATTTATATGTCGTCAATATAACGTTATTTATACGACATCGTTACGTTTTATAATGTTATATTAACGTATAATTCCTGTATAAAAAACAAATATATATTGAGCTTTATATTTTAAACCTTGTAAAATTGTCGTAAAATTTGGAATAAGACAGTAAGCATGCTTTATTTATGAAAATATAGAAACAAATCAAGAAAAATCATAAACCACATGTCACCCCTATATATAATTCTTTAGTTGTCTTTCCAAAGAATGTAATTTAAGCTTTGACAATCTTTCTTCAAATGACAGGTTTCTAATTTGGGGTATTAACTTTGTTATTCTTTACTGGAAGCATTCTAGTAAATTTGAACCTTAAATTTTGAAATTAAAATAAATTGAACCCCATGCACAGATACCATAATTAAGATAGGGATAGATTAGTGCATAATATAGAGAGATGAGACCAGAGTTAGGTACATAATATCTGATTTTGGAGAGTATACCAACTCTTTTAGCGATTTTCTTAGTTATGTGTTGTATGTGGGTACTGAAGTTTAGTCTCTTGTCTAGGAATAGGCCAAAAAACTTTCCATCTTTTTTATTGCTAATGTTTACATTATCTATCTGAAGCTTAATTTCATTTGTAGATTTGCCTTCCAAATAAGATGTATAGTAGGTCTTTGCTATGTTAATTGTTAGCTTGTTGGTTGACATCCATATGTGGACTTTTTTTTAGTTCATTATTAACAACATTATTAGTGTATGTGGGTTGGGGTTAGAGTAGATGAGGGTAGTATCATCAGCAAACAAAATAGGTTTCAGAATGTTAGAGACATTAGGCAGATCATTGATGTATATAAGAAATAGGAGAGGTCCCAAGATGCTGCCCTGTGGCACTCCAACGGTTATTGGTAGGGTGGGAGAGGTTATATTATTGATGGCTACACATTGGTGTCTATCACTAAGATAGGATTGGATATAGTCCAGTGCATGGCCTCGATTCCATAATGATGGAGTTTAAATAAGAGGTAATTGTGATTAACAGTATCAAAGGCCTTTCTCAGGTCAATGAAGAGTCCAATCAGAAACTCATTTTTGTCAAGGNCATCCTGCACACACATGATGCGTGACCATGACACTGGTGGCTAGCTACCCACGTGTTCTACCCCCCCCCACCAGACCGTTCCATCCTGCACACAACATGACGCCTGACCATGACACTGGTGGCTAGCTACCCACGTGTTCTACCCCCCCCCCAGACCGTCCCATCCTGCACACAACATGACGCATGACCATGACACTGGTGGCTAGCTACCCACGTGTTCTACCCCCCCCCCCCACCGTTCCATCCTGCACACAACATGACGCCTGACCATGACACTGGTGGCTAGCTACCCACGTGTTCTACCCCCCCCCCCCAGACCGTCCCGTCCTGCACACAACATGACGCCTGACCATGACACTGGTGGCTAGCTACCCACGTGTTCTCCCCCCCCCAGACCGTCCCATCCTGCACACAACATGACGCGTGACCATGACACTGGTATTCACTTAGTTGTATTTACGGGGGTTGAGCTTTGCTCTTTCGGCCCGCCTCTCAACTGTCAATCAACTGTTTACTAACTACACTAACTACTTTTTTTTTTTTTTTCACACACACACACACACACACCCCAGGAAGCAGCCCGTGACAGCTGACTAACTCCCAGGTACCTATTTACTGCTAGGTAACAGGGGCATTCAGGGTGAAAGAAACTTTGCCCATTTGTTTCTGCCGGATGTGGGAATCGAACCCGCGCCACAGAATTACGAATCCTGCACGCTATCCACCAGGCTACCTGGCCCCTTGGGGCCAGGTAGCCTGGTGGCCCATCCTGGTAGCCCATCCTGCCCGTCACAGCCCGTCACAGCCTGGTAGCCCATCCTGCACACAACAAGACGCGTGACCATGACACTGGTGGCCAGCTACCCACGTGTTCTACCCCCCCCCCCCCCAGACCGTCCCATCCTGCACACAACATGACACGTGACCATGACACTGGTGGCTAGCTACCCACGTGTTCTACCCCCAGACCGTCCCATCCTGCACACAACATGACGCCTGACCATGACACTGGTGGCTAGCTACCCACGTGTTCTACCCCCCCCCAGACCGTCCCATCCTGCACACAACATGACGCGTGACCATGACACTGGTGGCTAGCTACCCACGTGTTCTACCCCCCCAGACCGTCCCATCCTGCACACAACATGACGTGTGACCATGACACTGGTGGCTAGCTACCCACGTGTTCTACCCCTCCCCCAGACCGTCCCATCCTGCACACAACATGACGCGTGACCATGACGCTGGTGGCTAGCTACCCACGTGTTCTACCCCCCCCCCTCCCAGACAGTCCCGTCATGCACACAACATGACGCGTGACCATGACACTAGTGGCTAGCTACCCACGTGTTATACCCCCCCTGCCAGACTGTCCCATCCTGCACACACCATGATGCCTGACCATGACACTGGTGGCTAGCTACCCACGTGTTCTACCCCCCCCCACAGACCGTCCCATCCTGCACACAACATGACGCGTGACCATGACACTGGTGACTAGCTACCCACGTGTTCTACCCCCAGACCGTCCCATCCTGCACACAACATGACGCGTGACCATGAGACTGGTGGCTAGCTACCCACGTGTTCTCCCCCCCCCCCAGACCGTCCCATCCTGCACACAACATGACGTGTGACCATGACACTGGTGGCTAGCTACCCACGTGTTCTACTTCCACCCCCCCCCAGACCGTCCCATCCTTCACACAACATGACGCGTGACCATGACACTGGTGGCTAGCTACCCACGTGTTCTACCCCTCCCCCCAAACCGTCCCGTCCTGCACACAACATGACGCGTGACCATGACACTGGTGGCTAGCTACCCACGTGTTCTACCCCCCACCCCAGACCGTCCCGTCCTGCACACAACATGACGCGTGACCATGACACTGGTGGCTAGCTACCCACGTGTTCTACCCCCCCTCCAGACCGTCCCATCCTGCACACAACATGACGCGTGACCATGACACTGGTGGCTAGCTACCCACGTGTTCTACCCCCCCCCCCAGACCGTCCCATCCTGCACACAACATGACGCCTGACCATGAGACTGGTGGCTAGCTACCCACGTGTTCTACCCCCAGACCGTCCCGTCCTGCACACAACATGACGCGTGACCATGACACTGGTGGCTAGCTACCCACGTGTTCTACCCCCAGACCGTCCCATCCTGCACACAACATGACGCGTGACCATGACACTGGTGGCTAGCTACCCACGTGTTCTACACCCCCCCCTAGACCGTCACATCCTGCACACAACATGACGCGTGACCATGACACTGGTGGCTAGCTACCCACGTGTTCTACCCCCAGACCGTCCCGTCCTGCACACAACATGACGCGTGACCATGACACTGGTGGCTAGCTACCCACGTGTTCTACACCCCCCCCTAGACCGTCACATCCTGCACACAACATGACGCGTGACCATGCAACCCGTCCTCACACAAGACAGCACATATATGACTTAATGCTTAAAGTCCATATGTTGAATGTGATTTAGTACATATGTGGTATATTCCGAGTTATCTTTTTTACCAAGGCCCAAACTCTTCCTCACGTACCAATTTACGTCTCACAGTACCCGTCCATCAACGTAGAGAGCAGAATAATCGTGATTGGTTCACTTATAATGAAAATTATAATATTTATAGTATATAATAATATATTTACAGTCTCCGTGGTGTAGTGGTAAGACACTCGCCTGGCGTTCCGCGAGCGCTATGTCATGGGTTCGTATCCTGGCCGGGGAGGATTTACTGGGCGCAATTCCTTAACTGTAGCCTCTGTTTAACGCAACAGTAAAATGTGTACTTGGATGAAAAAACGATTCTTCGCGGCGGGGATCGTATTCCAGGGACCTGCCCGAAACGCTACGCGTACTAGTGGCTGTACAAGAATGTAACAACTCTTGTATATATCTCAAAAAAAAAAAAAAAAAAAAAAAATTGTAGTTTTCAAGTCCCACATGGGTTGTGAAATTTACCTACTATTGTCCATGCTCTTAGAATATTACAAATCAGCTACATCCTATTGAAGGCTCGTAGTTTTGTTTTGAGAAATATTAGTTGTTCTTAGTAAATTATAATAAGCACTATAAATTATTACATAGAANGCACACAACATGACGCGTGACCATGACACTGGTGGCTAGCTACCCACGTGTTCTACCCCCCCCCAGACCGTCCCATCCTGCACACAACATGACGCGTGACCATGACACTGGTGGCTAGCTACCCACGTGTTCTACCCCCCCCCCAGACCGTCCCATCCTGCACACAACATGACGCGTGACCATGACACTGGTGGCTAGCTACCCACGTGTTCTACCCCCAGACCGTCCATCCTGCACACAACATGACGCGTGACCATGACACTGGTGGCTAGCTACCCACGTGTTCTACCCCCCAGACCGTCCCGTCCTGCACACAACATGACGCGTGACCATGACACTGGTGGCTAGCTACCCACGTGTTCTACCCCCCCCCCCCAGACCGTCCCATCCTGCACACAACATGACGCGTGACCATGACACTGGTGGCTAGCTACCCACGTGTTCTACCCCCCCCCCAGACCGTCCCATCCTGCACACAACATGACGCGTGACCATGACACTGGTGGCTAGCTACCCACGTGTTCTACCCCCAGACCGTCCCATCCTGCACACAACATGACGCGTGACCATGACACTGGTGGCTAGCTACCCACGTGTTCTACCCCCCCCCCCGACCGTCCCGTCCTGCACACAACATGACGCGTGACCATGACACTGGTGGCTAGCTACCCACGTGTTCTACCCCCCCCAGACCGTCCCATCCTGCACACAACATGACGCGTGACCATGACACTGGTGGCTAGCTACCCACGTGTTCTACCCCCCCCCAGACCGTCCCATCCTGCACACAACATGACGCGTGACCATGACACTGGTGGCTAGCTACCCACGTGTTCTACCCCCCCCCAGACCGTCCCATCCTGCACACAACATGACGCGTGACCATGACACTGGTGGCTAGCTACCCACGTGTTCTACCCCCCCCAGACCGTCCCATCCTGCACACAACATGACGCGTGACCATGACACTGGTGGCTAGCTACCCACGTGTTCTACCCCCCCCCCAGACCGTCCCATCCTGCACACAACATGACGCGTGACCATGACACTGGTGGCTAGCTACCCACGTGTTCTACCCCCCCCCCAGACCGTCCCATCCTGCACACAACATGACGCGTGACCATGACACTGGTGGCTAGCTACCCACGTGTTCTACCCCCAGACCGTCCCATCCTGCACACAACATGACGCGTGACCATGACACTGGTGGCTAGCTACCCACGTGTTCTACCCCCAGACCGTCCCATCCTGCACACAACATGACGCGTGACCATGACACTGGTGGCTAGCTACCCACGTGTTCTACCCCCAGACCGTCCCATCCTGCACACAACATGACGCGTGACCATGACACTGGTGGCTAGCTACCCACGTGTTCTACCCCCCCCCAGACCGTCCCATCCTGCACACAACATGACGCGTGACCATGACACTGGTGGCTAGCTACCCACGTGTTCTACCCCCCCCCCAGACCGTCCCATCCTGCACACAACATGACGCGTGACCATGACACTGGTGGCTAGCTACCCACGTGTTCTACCCCCCCCCAGACCGTCCCATCCTGCACACAACATGACGCGTGACCATGACACTGGTGGCTAGCTACCCACGTGTTCTACCCCCCCCCAGACCGTCCCATCCTGCACACAACATGACGCGTGACCATGACACTGGTGGCTAGCTACCCACGTGTTCTACCCCCCCCCAGACCGTCCCATCCTGCACACAACATGACGCGTGACCATGACACTGGTGGCTAGCTACCCACGTGTTCTACCCCCAGACCGTCCCATCCTGCACACAACATGACGCGTGACCATGACACTGGTGGCTAGCTACCCACGTGTTCTACCCCCAGACCGTCCCATCCTGCACACAACATGACGCGTGACCATGACACTGGTGGCTAGCTACCCACGTGTTCTACCCCCCCCCAGACCGTCCCATCCTGCACACAACATGACGCGTGACCATGACACTGGTGGCTAGCTACCCACGTGTTCTACCCCCCCCCCCAGACCGTCCCATCCTGCACACAACATGACGCGTGACCATGACACTGGTGGCTAGCTACCCACGTGTTCTACCCCCCCCCCAGACCGTCCCATCCTGCACACAACATGACGCGTGACCATGACACTGGTGGCTAGCTACCCACGTGTTCTACCCCCCCCCAGACCGTCCCATCCTGCACACAACATGACGCGTGACCATGACACTGGTGGCTAGCTACCCACGTGTTCTACCCCCCCCAGACCGTCCCATCCTGCACACAACATGACGCGTGACCATGACACTGGTGGCTAGCTACCCACGTGTTCTACCCCCAGACCGTCCCATCCTGCACACAACATGACGCGTGACCATGACACTGGTGGCTAGCTACCCACGTGTTCTACCCCCCCCAGACCGTCCCATCCTGCACACAACATGACGCGTGACCATGACACTGGTGGCTAGCTACCCACGTGTTCTACCCCCCCCCCAGACCGTCCCATCCTGCACACAACATGACGCGTGACCATGACACTGGTGGCTAGCTACCCACGTGTTCTACCCCCCCCCAGACCGTCCCATCCTGCACACAACATGACGCGTGACCATGACACTGGTGGCTAGCTACCCACGTGTTCTACCCCCCCCCAGACCGTCCCATCCTGCACACAACATGACGCGTGACCATGACACTGGTGGCTAGCTACCCACGTGTTCTACCCCCCCCCCAGACCGTCCCATCCTGCACACAACATGACGCGTGACCATGACACTGGTGGCTAGCTACCCACGTGTTCTACCCCCAGACCGTCCCATCCTGCACACAACATGACGCGTGACCATGACACTGGTGGCTAGCTACCCACGTGTTCTACCCCCAGACCGTCCCATCCTGCACACAACATGACGCGTGACCATGACACTGGTGGCTAGCTACCCACGTGTTCTACCCCCCCCCAGACCGTCCCATCCTGCACACAACATGACGCGTGACCATGACACTGGTGGCTAGCTACCCACGTGTTCTACCCCCCCAGACCGTCCCATCCTGCACACAACATGACGCGTGACCATGACACTGGTGGCTAGCTACCCACGTGTTCTACCCCCCCCCCAGACCGTCCCATCCTGCACACAACATGACGCGTGACCATGACACTGGTGGCTAGCTACCCACGTGTTCTACCCCCCCCCCAGACCGTCCCATCCTGCACACAACATGACGCGTGACCATGACACTGGTGGCTAGCTACCCACGTGTTCTACCCCCCCCCAGACCGTCCCATCCTGCACACAACATGACGCGTGACCATGACACTGGTGGCTAGCTACCCACGTGTTCTACCCCCAGACCGTCCCATCCTGCACACAACATGACGCGTGACCATGACACTGGTGGCTAGCTACCCACGTGTTCTACCCCCCCCCCAGACCGTCCCATCCTGCACACAACATGACGCGTGACCATGACACTGGTGGCTAGCTACCCACGTGTTCTACCCCCCCCAGACCGTCCCATCCTGCACACAACATGACGCGTGACCATGACACTGGTGGCTAGCTACCCACGTGTTCTACCCCCCAGACCGTCCCATCCTGCACACAACATGACGCGTGACCATGACACTGGTGGCTAGCTACCCACGTGTTCTACCCCCCCCCAGACCGTCCCATCCTGCACACAACATGACGCGTGACCATGACACTGGTGGCTAGCTACCCACGTGTTCTACCCCCCCCCCAGACCGTCCCATCCTGCACACAACATGACGCGTGACCATGACACTGGTGGCTAGCTACCCACGTGTTCTACCCCCCCCCAGACCGTCCCATCCTGCACACAACATGACGCGTGACCATGACACTGGTGGCTAGCTACCCACGTGTTCTACCCCCCCCCCCAGACCGTCCCATCCTGCACACAACATGACGCGTGACCATGACACTGGTGGCTAGCTACCCACGTGTTCTACCCCCAGACCGTCCCATCCTGCACACAACATGACGCGTGACCATGACACTGGTGGCTAGCTACCCACGTGTTCTACCCCCAGACCGTCCCATCCTGCACACAACATGACGCGTGACCATGACACTGGTGGCTAGCTACCCACGTGTTCTACCCCCCCCAGACCGTCCCATCCTGCACACAACATGACGCGTGACCATGACACTGGTGGCTAGCTACCCACGTGTTCTACCCCCCCCCAGACCGTCCCATCCTGCACACAACATGACGCGTGACCATGACACTGGTGGCTAGCTACCCACGTGTTCTACCCCCCCCCCAGACCGTCCCATCCTGCACACAACATGACGCGTGACCATGACACTGGTGGCTAGCTACCCACGTGTTCTACCCCCCCCCCAGACCGTCCCATCCTGCACACAACATGACGCGTGACCATGACACTGGTGGCTAGCTACCCACGTGTTCTACCCCCCCCCAGACCGTCCCATCCTGCACACAACATGACGCGTGACCATGACACTGGTGGCTAGCTACCCACGTGTTCTACCCCCCCCCCAGACCGTCCCATCCTGCACACAACATGACGCGTGACCATGACACTGGTGGCTAGCTACCCACGTGTTCTACCCCCCCCCAGACCGTCCCATCCTGCACACAACATGACGCGTGACCATGACACTGGTGGCTAGCTACCCACGTGTTCTACCCCCCCCCAGACCGTCCCATCCTGCACACAACATGACGCGTGACCATGACACTGGTGGCTAGCTACCCACGTGTTCTACCCCCCCCCCAGACCGTCCCATCCTGCACACAACATGACGCGTGACCATGACACTGGTGGCTAGCTACCCACGTGTTCTACCCCCCCCAGACCGTCCCATCCTGCACACAACATGACGCGTGACCATGACACTGGTGGCTAGCTACCCACGTGTTCTACCCCCCCCCCAGACCGTCCCATCCTGCACACAACATGACGCGTGACCATGACACTGGTGGCTAGCTACCCACGTGTTCTACCCCCCCCCAGACCGTCCCATCCTGCACACAACATGACGCGTGACCATGACACTGGTGGCTAGCTACCCACGTGTTCTACCCCCCCCCAGACCGTCCCATCCTGCACACAACATGACGCGTGACCATGACACTGGTGGCTAGCTACCCACGTGTTCTACCCCCAGACCGTCCCATCCTGCACACAACATGACGCGTGACCATGACACTGGTGGCTAGCTACCCACGTGTTCTACCCCCCCCCAGACCGTCCCATCCTGCACACAACATGACGCGTGACCATGACACTGGTGGCTAGCTACCCACGTGTTCTACCCCCCCCCCAGACCGTCCCATCCTGCACACAACATGACGCGTGACCATGACACTGGTGGCTAGCTACCCACGTGTTCTACCCCCCCCCAGACCGTCCCATCCTGCACACAACATGACGCGTGACCATGACACTGGTGGCTAGCTACCCACGTGTTCTACCCCCCCCCCAGACCGTCCCATCCTGCACACAACATGACGCGTGACCATGACACTGGTGGCTAGCTACCCACGTGTTCTACCCCCCCCCAGACCGTCCCATCCTGCACACAACATGACGCGTGACCATGACACTGGTGGCTAGCTACCCACGTGTTCTACCCCCCCCCCAGACCGTCCCATCCTGCACACAACATGACGCGTGACCATGACACTGGTGGCTAGCTACCCACGTGTTCTACCCCCCCCCAGACCGTCCCATCCTGCACACAACATGACGCGTGACCATGACACTGGTGGCTAGCTACCCACGTGTTCTACCCCCCCCCAGACCGTCCCATCCTGCACACAACATGACGCGTGACCATGACACTGGTGGCTAGCTACCCACGTGTTCTACCCCCCCCAGACCGTCCCATCCTGCACACAACATGACGCGTGACCATGACACTGGTGGCTAGCTACCCACGTGTTCTACCCCCAGACCGTCCCATCCTGCACACAACATGACGCGTGACCATGACACTGGTGGCTAGCTACCCACGTGTTCTACCCCCCCCCAGACCGTCCCATCCTGCACACAACATGACGCGTGACCATGACACTGGTGGCTAGCTACCCACGTGTTCTACCCCCCCCCCAGACCGTCCCATCCTGCACACAACATGACGCGTGACCATGACACTGGTGGCTAGCTACCCACGTGTTCTACCCCCCCCCCCAGACCGTCCCATCCTGCACACAACATGACGCGTGACCATGACACTGGTGGCTAGCTACCCACGTGTTCTACCCCCCCCCAGACCGTCCCATCCTGCACACAACATGACGCGTGACCATGACACTGGTGGCTAGCTACCCACGTGTTCTACCCCCCCCCAGACCGTCCCATCCTGCACACAACATGACGCGTGACCATGACACTGGTGGCTAGCTACCCACGTGTTCTACCCCCCCCCAGACCGTCCCATCCTGCACACAACATGACGCGTGACCATGACACTGGTGGCTAGCTACCCACGTGTTCTACCCCCCCCAGACCGTCCCATCCTGCACACAACATGACGCGTGACCATGACACTGGTGGCTAGCTACCCACGTGTTCTACCCCCCCCCAGACCGTCCCATCCTGCACACAACATGACGCGTGACCATGACACTGGTGGCTAGCTACCCACGTGTTCTACCCCCCCCCAGACCGTCCCATCCTGCACACAACATGACGCGTGACCATGACACTGGTGGCTAGCTACCCACGTGTTCTACCCCCCCCAGACCGTCCCATCCTGCACACAACATGACGCGTGACCATGACACTGGTGGCTAGCTACCCACGTGTTCTACCCCCAGACCGTCCCATCCTGCACACAACATGACGCGTGACCATGACACTGGTGGCTAGCTACCCACGTGTTCTACCCCCCCCAGACCGTCCCGTCCTGCACACAACATGACGCGTGACCATGACACTGGTGGCTAGCTACCCACGTGTTCTACCCCCCCCCAGACCGTCCCATCCTGCACACAACATGACGCGTGACCATGACACTGGTGGCTAGCTACCCACGTGTTCTACCCCCCAGACCGTCCCATCCTGCACACAACATGACGCGTGACCATGACACTGGTGGCTAGCTACCCACGTGTTCTACCCCCCCCCCCAGACCGTCCCATCCTGCACACAACATGACGCGTGACCATGACACTGGTGGCTAGCTACCCACGTGTTCTACCCCCAGACCGTCCCATCCTGCACACAACATGACGCGTGACCATGACACTGGTGGCTAGCTACCCACGTGTTCTACCCCCCCAGACCGTCCCATCCTGCACACAACATGACGCGTGACCATGACACTGGTGGCTAGCTACCCACGTGTTCTACCCCCCCCAGACCGTCCCATCCTGCACACAACATGACGCGTGACCATGACACTGGTGGCTAGCTACCCACGTGTTCTACCCCCCCCAGACCGTCCATCCTGCACACAACATGACGCGTGACCATGACACTGGTGGCTAGCTACCCACGTGTTTACCCCCCCCCAGACCGTCCCATCCTGCACACAACATGACGCGTGACCATGACACTGGTGGCTAGCTACCCACGTGTTCTACCCCCCCCAGACCGTCCCATCCTGCACACAACATGACGCGTGACCATGACACTGGTGGCTAGCTACCCACGTGTTCTACCCCCCCCCCAGACCGTCCCGTCCTGCACACAACATGACGCGTGACCATGACACTGGTGGCTAGCTACCCACGTGTTCTACCCCAGACCGTCCCATCCTGCACACAACATGACGCGTGACCATGACACTGGTGGCTAGCTACCCACGTGTTCTACCCCCCCCCCAGACCGTCCCGTCCTGCACACAACATGACGCGTGACCATGACACTGGTGGCTAGCTACCCACGTGTTCTACCCCCCCCCAGACCGTCCCATCCTGCACACAACATGACGCTGACCATGACACTGGTGGCTAGCTACCCACGTGTTCTTCCCCCCCCAGACCGTCCCATCCTGCACACAACATGACGCGTGACCATGACACTGGTGGCTAGCTACCCACGTGTTCTACCCCCCCCAGACGTCCGTCCTGCACACAACATGACGCGTGACCATGACACTGGTGGCTAGCTACCCACGTGTTCTACCCCCAGACCGTCC
>WNGS01077320.1:0-10706 GCA_020271785.1 Procambarus virginalis | reverse complement strand
AAAAAGCAAAGAATGACAAAACACACCGTCACTTAAACCCATCAGAGACCTTGCTAAATGTTGTTGAAATAATGTCTCGTCTAATCACTAGCAACCCTAACAATAACAAAGTTTAACGTTAGATCTATGGCTGTGCGAACATTTCTCCATATATGTTTGTTACTGTGACAACGCTGACATTTATAATTCTGGGTTTTAGGTATTTATATGGCAAGCCCAAGCCTACCCATCTTGTGGCAACCCAAGAATAGTTAGATTTTTGCCAGGGACAGGAAGACTGTGTATATATTATATAATTTTGACCTATACCGAGGTCCCTCAAGGTCGAACTACTGACCCTCCCCAGGATGTAACCCCACAACAGTTTCTTAGCTCCGGGTACCTACTTGCTGCTAGGTAAACAGAGGCATTAAGGGAAAGGAAACGTGCCCAACCATTTCTGCCCCTCTAGCAAAACCGATCCCGGGATCCATGATTGTGATTGGAGAACGAAGCCAACAGTAGAATGAGATCTGATGTTCAGTGGCAGCTTAATGATTGCATTTTTGTATGCCTTAATATGCCTCCTTCTAAGGTAACATATGCATGATTATTTGCATGGTATCCAAACATCTGTAGGTCTATGGCAACATGCCTGACGCCTCTCTAACATTATGGCAACCTCAGATTATCTATTAAAATGGGAAAAATACAAGTCTATGAGAACCTCTATCGAATAGGTAGCATCAATTTGTGAAGTTTTATGGCAACCCAAATATCCAAGTATATGTAGTTGCGTGGCAGCCCAAGCATGGCAATATTAAATGGCAGATGTTCAGCTGTACGATCACGAACCTCACAGTCGTCATAACCTCCTTCTCTGCCCAGTATCTTCCACCACCAAAAAAAAACTAAAATGTGTAGTGTGAAAGTCGATACGGCTGAATAATCTCAAATTACTTCTTGTTAAAAGTAAATGGCTTCAGATTCAGTCGAACAAGCAATCTCTATGGTCTTATTGGCCGACCGTACTTCCTGATAACCGTTCAATGCAAGCAGATTAGCTCAAGGTGCGATCATTAGATTAGCGATAAGGTCGAGTTAGCGTCGGATAAGTGAATTGTATGGATGTTAAGTGCATTATGTTGGGCCTTATAAGTGTTCGACATGAATAAACTTAAAAGGTAATAGGATAAGACCGGAAGCTATATACTTTCGGCAGGATAAGTATTCCTTATGGCCATATAAGGATAAGTATGGTTAGAGAATGCCGAATATGCTTTTTCCACGCTTGAAGACGAGTTAGATAAGAGGATAAACTACACAAACACATAAGAAGTCAAAATTTTACGAAACTAACGGGTGATATGAACGTATTCTCAAATGTTATCATTTATATGTATGTATAGATCTTGTATATCTAGTACTACCACCAATGTATACAGGGGACACAGCCTTGGAGAAGAGAATAAAATGCATTCAGAGAACACCTTGCAGATTTTCCTTAACATATGTTCGGTATTTTCTTTTCCTACGACCCCAATTATTTTTCTATTTTGTATTCATTATAACGTATTTAGTTATACATTTTTTCTAATATAATGCTGAATTGGGACTACGCAACATGGTATAAGGTAGTATATATATGCCTGTGTTTTGCTAGTTAAGAGCTGTCACACCTCATCATATGTTAATTAAGACCTGATTACTGTACTTTATTTTAAAATTTAGGTTAGTCTTCATATGTAAATGGCAGCGTGTATCATCATTATGTCTTTTTCAACAACATTTCAGTTCGAAACAATGTCAACAGTTTATTTTCCGCATGAACTTAATCTGTAGCATTGAGACTAGGGGAAGTTTCACGGGTTAAACCAGGAAGTCTGCGTACAAAAAATTGCGGCATGTCAAACTACGGATCAGATCCGAACAAACTAGAAATTAAACGCTTCAACATGGAAGAAGTCACGAGAGTCACATTACCTTTCCGGATCGGGCATCTGCGTGGCGTCCCTAGCAGTGATGACCCGGTCCTTGTTGCTGGTCTTTTGGAGAGCGTTGGCTGTGGCGTTGTTCTTGGCGTTCTGCCTCGCCTCTTCCTCTTGGAGCTCCTGCAGTTTCTTCCTGTACTTATTGAGGAAGCTGCATCTGTTGGCGGAGCCGGTGCAAGGCAATCTGTCGCCTTCAAAGCCCATGTTTGTCTTGCCCAAGTTTTCCTCAGAGTCGATCTCGATGAAGTTGGCGACTTTGACGTTGTCTTGAGAATCAAGTTTGCTGACACAGCACTTGCTGCTCCTCCTGCAGATGCAGAGATCTTTACACTCGTCCGTGAACTGTGTGGACTGGGTCTTGACGCTGCTGTAAGGCGAGATCTTGCCGTCCCACTCAGATGTGTCAAGATCGCAGGCCGGGTTCATACAAGCCGTCTGGACTCTTGGTCTGCACTTTTTGCACTTCTTCCTGCGTGTCAGTTTGCCGATGGCCGAGAGTTTGGAGATTCCTGTGTTTTTGACGGAGAATATCTTGTTTCGACGGAGGTGGAAGCCTTCATTCTTCTTCCTCTTCACCCTCACCTCCATCTGCAGACGGAACAGGTCTAAGATGCACATCTTGAGAGACTGTCAGTTCAGATGATATAACGACTATGGTTTTCACTGAAAATTTTCACTGTTTGAGAGAAATTTCTCTATAGAAACTACTCTTTATTCCACAGTTAAAATTCACTTTATATACAAGTAGCAATGAACGCATTTTGAATAACAAAATCGAAAAAAATCATGTTACTCTTAATTCACACACTATGTTTTTCCTGTTCAAGAATGTCACTGTCAAAAACAATATAATAACCGTGTATCTAGTGAACGACACAGCGCCAGGAGTCACAGGGAAGGCGGTGGGCGTAGTACAGAAGGTAGATGGTACAGTACAGAGCGCTGGGCGGGGCGCGCGCGTGGCGTCGTGAGTGGCGCTTGCAGCAGAGCAGCCACCTCGTCCTCTCTCTCTGAGTGCTCCCGGCACACTGGCGTCACTTCACTTGACGCTGAGCTTGCTCGCCACACCTGTCGCACTTCTGAAGGTCACTTCTCACACGGCGTCTTGGCCAAGCTCTACTAACACCTGTGTTGAGCCGGACTGAGCACTTGGTCATAACAGCCCCACCTGGATACCCCCTGCCCAAACCGGTCACGTGGTCATGCTTGCCCAGCTTGGTCGACACCTTTACGAAATGTGTAATGATCCGAACACCTTGTTTGGTAGGCACTCAGACACACATCAAGTACTTTAGTGTGAACGTCTCATAAGCAATGCATTATATTAACTAATTATTTAGTAATTACATTACTAAATTAACAAAACCAAAAAGTACCTAATTTCATCTTCATAGTTTCGTACCTAGTGCTTTAATATCGCACTGATCTAGTGCTACCCAATCACCCCAATACATATGTACCTAAGCCATACAACTTTACCATTGTGATAATTGCTGTCATCTTATATATGCTATCAATATGCTATATTGTGCCTACTAATCTTTGTCAAATTATCAATCAAGCTATCAGTGCTATCAATCAAAACTATCAACGTGCTTTAATATTCCTACTAGTTTTTCTCAAATTTTTCCTACAATGTACCTGTTAACATTTTATAAATTTTGCTAGAATTTACCTACTTAATATTATCTGTTAGATTAAGGATCTGCCCGAAACGCTGTGCGTAATAGTGGCTTTACAAGAATGTAAACACGATGCTATGTACTCTCACAAACCAAATGTACCATCTTGTATATATATAAATAAATCAATAAAAATAAATAAATAAACATATGACACGGTTCATTGTTTCCTAATTTAATTAATTCGGTTTAAATAAATTGTATTTATAAGTCTAAATATATGATTAAACATTTATTACTCATGTATAATCAACATATTATCCTTGAGTTGGGATGTTTGTCTTTCTCTTAATAGGATATAATACATATTGCCCAGGGTTTGGAAGACTATGTCATAACGTTAAAAATGCAATAAGCATTGCAGCAATTTGTCATAAAATTTCAGCTGATGCTAGGATTTCCTAGACAAATTAATAATTCCGGAGATTTTTGAATGTATATATGGCTATGCTCGGAAGGCCCATGAACCTGTAGTGCAGTCGATTGAAGATTAGCAACAGGGACTTACCAATTGAAGCTGAACCCTGTCACACATACAACTAGGTGAGTACACACACACACACAAACACACACACACACACACACAACACACACACACACACACACACACACACACACACACACACACACACACACGTTTATCATACACGAGAAATGGGTCTGAAACTTAGCCAAGTTACACAGGGTGAGTAACATCTGTAAATCTTCAATAATTTGCCACCGTTCAGGATTCATGATTTTAGAGCGTCATCTCCAACCTCTCAACACCACAAGTTCCGCTTGGCTTCCACACATAACCACAGCAGATCTTGAGAGAAACATGGATGTTCTGAGCCATAATATTATGTCACAATACCTTGACACACCAAGATTAATCCTAGTAACTGCCTGTTGGAACGAAACAAATTTAATATAAAATTTCAGAGATTTAAATTTTAACATTACTCCTGGGTAAGGAGGTAACTGTCAGTCAGTCGGCTATTCAGCCTACACTGCTGAGTCCACTACAGACTCCAGTTGGTGGAGTACCTGAAGATCTAGCCACCCTTCCCCACGGCCCACGCAGCCATCAGCACAGCAGAGGGAAATAATACCTGGCTTTACTGGAAACCGGCCGTGAGAAAGTTTAATTGAAAAGGGGCGTTATGGAACATCCCGTTTCTATGATACAATCACGGCTACAGATAAGCCTTCACGACTACTACTGCAAATGACATCCTCCACATCCTACTCTTATCACTGCTACAGACAACCACAACAGCCATTGCTACCACTGTTACCGGCAACCACCACAACTATCACTATTACTGACAACCACACAACTACCACTGCATACGAAAACTGCAATCCGGCTTCTTGTTTACCATCTCATCCTTCAAATGAACTGCTGCACTTTCTTCGTAATTCTGCAAATTCTGAAGTGAAGGGAGGATTGTGATCGGGGAACATGATGATGATGATGATGATGGGAAGACTGGATAAAGGGAGGCTGGTGATGGGGGAAGGGGAGGGGAGGGGGAAGTAGGGAAAGAGGGTGAAGGGGAGGGGGGGAAAGGAGGTAATGGGAGTGGGTTAGGTGCTCCCTGCTCAAGGTCAACCACCCACGAAGCTCTCCCAGTCTCTGACGAGGGCGGGGCAAGGAGATCTACTGCCACTTCTGCTGCTATTTTTTTTTCAACAATATTTTTGCCTTGTTCTTAATTGGTACTTATTTTCATCATGTGCCTTGAATTCAGAATCACATGAACACCTCTTTCCCTTCCTTCCTCTCCCTCCTTCTCTGTTCCCTATCCCCATCCAGCGAGTGAAAATCGAAAGTAACTTATACATGCCAAAGCTCATGTCTGAATATATCGCGATGGTGGTCCTGGAGTTTCTGTGCCGGGGTAGAACTGTAAGCCCCTCGGCTATGTGTTGCCTGTTTGTGGATAATAATTTTGCTTTGTGGCAGGTAAACACACTGTTCGGCAGATTCATAGTGACTCTTGGCTTCTTCCAGAGAAGGGAACGCCGGACGATCTATCACCATTCACACCAGACGATACAAGTGTGAGGCGTCCTCTAAACTCTGTGTAGTCGAACACAATTCAAAACGTAAAAACAGACTCGTGGCGGCATTCCCTTGCCTATTAATTAAAACTGCAGCGCCCTTGAGCAAGCACACACCATTACCTGTTGACAAGAGGAAGACTCCCAGCACAGTCCAAGGGCGTACCAGAAGCCCTCTAATACCTGATCTATAAAGAGTACATCCTCTCAACGCCATAAAATATAACAGCGAAAATTAAACAAAAGATGGCTTTATAAATATAGGCTACACGTGCGCCAGGCATCGTATCAATCAAACAGTTGAAGAGGAATGCCTCACGGCAGCATCCAGATCCAGTAAGCAAAAACGTAACATGTTTTCCGGCGACCCTCAGGAACGAACAGGAGCCTGACCTCCGCTCAACGTCGAGGCTATCAAGGGGTCTCTATGTCACTTTTCTACATGTATTCAGGCTGGAGTCTGAATACAGGAGTATTCTTTGTCTAAGCCAAAGAAGTACTCATCAATTTTAACGTAATTGTTTAATCAGAAACTGTATATTATCATATACAAGATAATAATATTTTATATTATAATTTATTGTCTTACTCTACACTTACTTGCTGTTAGGGGATTTTGATTGTTGGGAATTAATTGTATGTATAGTACTCGGGTGTTAGAATAGCGAGCATTTGGATAAGGTTTATTAAGATGGTCTCACAAGTAAGTTTTTGGGGTTCAGACACAGCTTGGACGATCACTGTATGAGAAGGGGTTTACACATGAGGAGGGATTGTGTTACATCACACCTCAAGATTCAGGCCTGAAGCCAGATATTGAAACCGGTTCGATTTGTCCATGCCAGTAATCAATTGTGAGACACAAGATAACTTTTTTTTTCATCAATAAGCACGGGAAAAGGGATCGCTAGAAAGAAGTAATTAATTATCAAAAAGAAGGCACCAAGCTCGCTAGATAGAAGAGCTTTTGACCAATATACAGAAGATGGGTTTGAATTTATCAGCTCATTCTCAAGCGATGCTTTCTCAATCTTAAATTATATTGTCATTCACGACGACCAGACAGGGTCAGCATTCACCAAGCAATTACACTTCCGCTTACGAAACCTATACATCATTCAACAATTTAGGTCCCCGTGGCGTGGTGGTACAATACTCGCCTGGCGTTTCGCGAGCGCTTTGTCCTGGGTTCATATCCTGGCCGGGGAGGATTTACTGGGAGCCAGTCCTTAACTGTAGCCTTTATTTAACCCAACAGTAACATCGGTACCTGGTTGTTAAACGATTTGACGAGGTCATTTTCCGGGGAATATTATGATTAAGGACTTGCCCGAAACGCTATGCATGCTAGAGGCTGTACAAGAATGTAAGAACTCTTGTATATATAAATAAAAAAAATTATAAAAAATCTTGGTGGTTTATTTACAGTTATTGAACAACATATGAGCTCCGTAGCACTTCGAGGTTGTTTATAACTATAATAACCTTCGTTGTGAATTTTCGAAGCGTGAAAACTGTTTATTAAATGTAAACTAAGCCACTATGATCGTTGAAAGATATAGAGGTTTCGTATATGGGTGCTTTGACGAATCCTGGCCGCCACGGGACTCAGGAGGGTGCGTTTGGTAACCTCGTGTTTAGTAAAGGTCAAAAGACCTAAATGTTGCATTTGACTGTGATTACTCTGACGACTCTCAGGGTACTGCAATGTTGACTTGAACAAAGGGTAATTATATCTTATTTATTTGATCATGAAGACACAAGTGAGATTTGTAAGGATGGTTACTATTAATAATATGGATGAGATTGTGTTCGGGAGATTAGCATTATAAGTCTCCACATTTTGTGTTTTATTTCAACCACTTTCTTACCTGAGTGGAAGTGGCTGCTAGTTTTTGTTATGATTTTGCTTCATAGGATCTATAAGAACTCAAATTCACATGTACTCAAGCATTCGCAATAATGCATTTATGACATATTTCACTGTCATCTAAAATATATGACTTGTTAAGCTAATCAGTAAAAGTATATAATTACCGGTATGCAAATGTTTATGCCAAAAACACGTCTTTTGATTTAATCATGACAAACTTTATCCAATGTTAAACTTGAATGATTTTGGTTGAGAAGCTTGTACGTTTTTTGTATCTTGACTCCCAATATCCTTCTTTTTCTCTCTCCTCCTTCCTCTCATCTTCTTCCTTTTTCTCATCTTTCTCCTTCCCCTCCACTTTATCCTTCCCCTTCTTTCTCCTCCATTTTATCCTTCCCTTCTTCCTCCATCCCATTCTCTTTCTCCTTCCCCTCCTCCTCTATCCTTTCTTCGATTTCCTCCTTCCATTTCTCTTCCTTTTGCTTCTCCTCCCCCTCCTCTTCCCCCATCGCCTCCCACAAGCCCCGACCTTGCCTCGCCGACGCCCACAAACGCGGGAGACTCGTGCACGTGTGCGAGGTGAAGATCAGCACGAGACCTGGACGAGATCCGCAGCCATCAGCGTCATCATGGGCGACTCCGAGTCATAATGTACTCTCCCCCATGTATTAATGCCCAGGTGTTGCGCTGTATGACATAAGTTAAACCAAACCTATGCCTAAAAGGTACTAGCTAGAACATGTACACAGAGCACTACTTATTATTTCCCAGGAAGTGGCAGCACTATCTAGTATATCAATTAATATTTCCCAAAACATCACAGCTTGACTAAGACAACATCAGAGTTGTAGTAACACACCTGAAGCCTCACACCATTATAATACAACATTTAACACCATGCCACTACACTAAGCAGCGTTAAGCACACCTGTAAGCTCCTCACCATCACAGAACACACCACTACCACAGCACACCAGCAACCATTCCACCACAGCTTACCATATCTACTCATATCTAGAAGCGTCATAAAAAAAAGACATCCAATGGTTATTTTGCCACAGTCCCGATAAGATTATGGAGTTCAGTTTTGAGCGCAGTGCTAAAAAATGTACATAAATTCAATTGACGAATGTTGAGAAGGAAGACAAGTTGAATGTTAATCCAAGGAATTAGTAATCCTCCTGAATAGAGATTACAAAAGCTTAATTTACATTCTCTCTGAAGAATGAAGTATACAAATGGATGAATGTATATAACAAGGGGGATATTAATAAAGTGCTTAATACACTAATACACAACAAACAGGAAAAAAATGGATACAAATTGGATAAGTATAGATTCAGTAAAGAGATTCCTAAATATTAAACTGGAAATAGAGTTGTTGATTCATAGAACAAATTACCGGGTAAGATAACAGACTTGGGATCGTTGAATTGTTTCAAGCGAAGGTTAGACATATATATATGAATGATTTTGGTTTGGCGTAACTTGATACGGGTTCCTAAGAGTCAACAAGCTTTCTCCATATTTTTATTATCCTTACATTTTTATGTTCGCATGACCATATCATACCAGCTAGCCCCACACTTTAACAATGCACAGCCTACATTCCAACAGTGCACAGCCCAACACTCTAACAGTGCACAGCCCCACATTCCAACAGTGCACAGCCCCACATTCCAACAGTGCACAGCCCCACACTCCAACAGTGCACAGCCCCACACTCCAACAGTGCACAGCCCCACACTCCAACAGTGCACAGCCCCACATTCCAACAGTGCACAGCCCCACATTCCAACAGTGCACAGCCCCACACTCCAACAGTGCACAGCCCCACATTCCAACAGTGCACAGCCCACACTCCAACAGTGCACAGCCCACATTCCAACAGTGCACAGCCCCACATTCCAACAGTGCACAGCCCCACATTCCAACAGTGCACAGCCCCACATCCAACAGTGCACAGCCCCACACTCCAACAGTGCACAGCCCCACATTCCAACAGTGCACAGCCCCACATTCCAACAGTGCACAGCCCCACACTCCAACAGTGCACAGCCCCACATTCCAACAGTGCACAGCCCCACACTCCAACAGTGCACAGCCCCACACTCCAACAGTGCACAGCCCCACACACCACCACAATAGCCCTTCATGGGCCATGAATATATATTAAAGCATTGCAGTTATTTCAACTGATATTTGGTTTGATCGAAGCTGCACGATCATACCAAACTTAGCGGACAAGCGATCTTTGTCTGTAGCGGTGTTTGTAAGGGAAAAAATCAAAAGACCTGTGAACGATATGCATCACGACAGCAAAATCAGGCGAATTATGTTAGTATTTTGTCGTTTATTTTGTTCTGTAGAGGAGGTTGTTGTCGCTCTAATACTCGAACTCAACCTTCGGATTTCCTGGGGCTTCAGTTTCACACATTGTGAATAGAATTGGGAGAGAAAAGTTTAACTTCCATGTCAGGAAAGGATCTACATAGAGATGTTGAGAGTGTAACCACGTGTGAATAGACACATGGACAAAGTTAGTGTAAACAATAACCTCTTTTGTACAGAGGGTCAACACGTTGGTACAGTGTCAGTACATGGTACAGGGTCAACACCGTGTTCACAGGGGTATCATCACAGGGGTACAGACTCAACACAAGGATACAGTCAACACAAGGGTACAGAAGGTCAACTCTCAATATGTATAAATATGCCCAATATTCACTATTGCTTTCAATATGCATAGCTGTTCTCAATATACATAGCTGTTCTCAATATACATAGCTGTTCTCAATATGCATAGCTGTTCTCAATATACATAGCTGTTCTCAATATACATAGCTGTTTCAATATGCATAGTTGTTCTCAATATACATAGCTGTTCTCAATATACATAGCTGTTCTCAATATACATAGCTGTTCTCAATATACATAGCTGTTCTCAATATACATAGCTGTTCTCAATATACATAGCTGTCTCATTTACCCGACTCTAAAAGTATAGATATATGTCATTGGGAAATTCTATTACTTCCGGGAACTTGACTTATTAAAACTTCGAATAAGGAATTCCTCCTGGACCGTGGAAATATTTACGGTTATATAATAGAGAGTAGACCAAAGCTCATT
>WNGS01077316.1:0-16189 GCA_020271785.1 Procambarus virginalis | reverse complement strand
AATTGGGCTTGATGTAAAAACTCAGAGGGTTGTGGTCCGAATAGATGGTAGTGGACTAGCACCGTGCAGATATGGTGCAAAGTGTTGTAAGCTCAGGACGATGGACAGGAGTTCCTTCTCTAGTTGTAGTTCTTCTGATGAGGCTTCAAATTGCAACTGTAGTAGCTGACAGGTAGAACTTCCCTGCTGCTGCATTAAGACACTTCCGATGCCGGTACCACTGGCGTCGACATGGAGGATGAAAGGCTTCTTGATATCTGGTGAGGCGAGAATGGGATTAGAACAGAGGAGGAATTTGAGTTGTTCGAATGCAACGGTTTGCTCTCTGGTCCAATTATACCGTTGCTTGGGATGGTTAAGGTGATTAATGGGTGCAACAGTGCTAAATTCTTCACAAACCTACGGTAATAGGAAGCAAGACCAAGGAAGCGCAGGAGCTGCTTCCTGGTAGTAGGTGGGATACTGTTGGATTGCTTGAATGTGAATGTTTAAAGAGCCAGGCTGCCACTCCTATAACATGACCCAGGTACCGCACTTTACTTTCGCGAAGGTGGACTTGCCCAAATTGATGGTGAGGCCGGCTTTCAGGAGCTTGTAGAACAATCGTTGTAGCTGGAGCAGGTGTCGCTCCAGGTGTTGGATGCTACCACGATGTCGTCCAAATAGGCATAGGTGTTTTCCAAGCCCTGGATGACGCGGTTGACAGCTCTCTGAAAGGTGGCTGGGGCATTGCAGAGTCCAAAGGGAAGGCGATGTACTGTAGAGACCAAAACGGGGTTATAAAGGCGGACAGACTTAGCTCGCTCCGTTACTCACCTGGTAGTAGCCCTTTAGTAGGTCTACCTGAGACAGGTAGCGGGCATTACCAATGGCATCCAGAATGTCGTCTACCCTGGGTATTGGGTAGGCGTCCTCACTGTGACCTGGTTCAACTTCCTATAATCCGTACACAGACGGATTTTGCCGTGAGGTTTGGGTACCAGGATGCATGGTGAGGCCCAGGGGGACTCACAGGGGGTAGCCAGTCCATGGTCCAAGAGATACTGTACCTCAGCCGCATGACTTCCGTTTGCTCGGGCTGATTCGGTAGAATGGTTGGCGAATCGGCTGGGTGTCAGGTAGTTGGATGTCGTGCTGAGTTACAGTACACTCTTGGGGGTCATCTCGAAACAACTCTTGATATTCTCTGACGAGAGTGATTAGTGGAGCACTATTATCGTCCTGAAAATGATGTTGAAGGTTAGTAAGGATTTCCGAGTTAGAGAGCGCTGTCTCAGTGTCAGTGCTCTCGGAAGGAGAAGCAGGGAAGGTCTCACTGTGGCTGTATGGACCTGTAAATGAGGTGAAATTGGTTAACACAGTGGGAGGAACCCCATGGTAGGGCTTGAGTAAATTAATGTGGCACAGCTGGGTCTTCCGCCGCCTATCGGGGGTCTCGAGAACGTAGTTGAAGTTGTTCCGGCACTCCTTAACACGGTAGGGTCCTGAGAACCTGTTCTGTAAAGGAGAACCTGGGATAGGGAAATAGGCAAGCACTAAGTCTCCTGGTGTAAACTTCCTTACTTTACAGTGCCGGTCGTAACGAGTCTTCATCCTCTCCTGGGCTTTCTGTAGGTTGTTGCTGGCAAAGGAATGGACCCTCTCTAGAATGTGTCGGAGATTTTGAAGATACTGGGCACACTCTGATGCTCACTGAAGGTGTCATCACGTAGAGAATCCTTGAAAGCCTTGAGAGGTGTACGGCACTTACGTCCGTAGAGCATCTCATAAGGAGATACTCCTAGTGACTCGTTGGGAAGACTTCTGAAAATACACATGATGAGATCAATTTGCCTATCCCAATCCTTTGAGGTCTCATTACAGAACTTTTTTAAGAGTGCCTTGATGGTTAGATGACTACGCTCGAGAGAACCCTGTGAAGCAGGATGATAGGGGCTGGACAGTACCTGTTTGATGTTGAACTCCTCCAGAGTCCGTTTGAAGAGATCACTGGTGAAGTTGGTACCACAGTCGCTCTGAATCTCCCTCGGAAATCCATACTGGGTGAAGATTTTCAGTAGATTCTTCACCACTGTAGCAGCTGTAATATTTTTTACTGGAACTGCTATCGGAAATCTGGTGGTAGGACACAGGATGGTTAAGATATATGCGTTGCCTGCACTGGTCCGAGGCAAAGGACCAACGCAGTCGATAATGAGCTTGTGGAACGGTTCCTCAGGCACCTGGATGGGTATCAGTGGTGCTCTGGGAATGGAAACGTTCGGTTTCCCGGCTAACTGACACACGTGGCATAATTTGACATAGTTTTGATGTCGTTTACCATACCTGGCCAGTAGTAGTCTTGTCGAATTCCATGGTAAGTCTTGTTGAACCCATAGTGTGACAAAGCGCCGTGGGCCAGGTGTAGAATCGTGGGCCGCAGGCTGGTGGGAATCACTAGTTGTTCAACGTTTGCCCAATCGTCCTCGTCCTTCAGTTTACTGGGTCTATACCTGCGATAGAGTATTTCGTTCTCCATAAAGAACCCAGGAACACTGTCGGATTGGGTTTCAGCCTGAAAGAATAATGGTGTCAATGTAAGATCATCTCTCTGTAACTTACGGAACTCCACCGCGGTCAGGTTAGGGGGTAGTTTCGAAGGGTCCTGAGGGACAGCGGTAGCAGTAGAGTCGGCTGGCTGTGGACGTGCAGCTTGAGCACGGGTGGTCACCATAACAGGAGGAGAACCTTCATCACTCTCTTGAACCTTTACTGGGAAATGTTCAAAAATCGGGTTATCCACCACAGAGTTGCTTACCTTGGATATGTCCTTGATGATCAGGTTGTTTGGTTGTTGGTCTTCTGCCAAGTCGTTGCCCAGGAGAAGTTGCACTCCAGGCATGGGAAAAGGCTTTTCCCTGACGGCGACTTGGACTTCACCGGTCACGAAGGGACAATCCAGGTAAACTCGGGCAAGTGGATAAGGAGTTGTAGCAGTAAGGTCAGTGATGAACACAGTCTCTCCTGTGTAGGCGACGTTGGGCACAGCCGATTTCAAGACGATCGATTGTAGAGCCGCTGTGTCCCGTAGGATCTTAAGTCCGAAACGTCCCTCTGAATCTGAACCGTGGGTAGAGATAGTTCCTGGATATAGATGCTTGGTAAAGAGAGAGAGATCATTAGCATGAACACCAACATTCATTACAGGCTTACCGGACTTAGGGTGAGTAGTTTTAGACTTAGGGGGTTCGACGTTACCTTTAGATTGGGACTTACCACATTTGTCAATGGTGTGTCCATATAATCGACAATACCTGCAGTACAGTTGAGAGGTACCTTGATCTGGGCTCGCTTTCTCGTAACTGTACCAAGACTTCTTGCTGGTAGGATCTGGAGTCAGCCGGTGGATGAGGCTGTAAGTGTCAGCTGACTTCGCACACTTCACTAACTCCGTCTCTTCCTTGTCTGCTAAGTATAGGCGGACAGGAGGAGGTACACGTCTCAAAATTCTTCAACCAGTATGAGGTTGACAAGTTCTGAAAAAGTAGAGACATGTGCTGCCTCCAGCCATTTCATGAAATATCTTTGTTTGGTGTTAGCAAATTCTAAGAAGGTGGTGGTACTTGCCTTGACGTAGTCACGAAACTTTCGTCGATAGCTTTCGGTGGAGAGAAGGTAGGCGTCCAACACAGCTTGTTTCAGGGTGGTGTAGTCGTTTTCCGAAGCCAAAGTGCTGAGTGTGACTGCTGCTCTACCTGTTAAATGTACTCTGAGAAGGGTAGCCCATTGGTCGTCAGGCCAATTAAGTTGAACAGCAACGGTCTCAAAAGTGGTAAAGAACACATCAACCTCCGTTTCGAGGAACGGGGGCATTAACTTACTTGCGTGGGAGATATTGAAACTGGGAGGAAGACTAGCTGCCGCTTGTTGGAGTTGAGCTTGGTGTGCAGCGTCCCTCGCGCGTTCTTGGTCACGACAGTTAAGAGCTGCTTCTGCCTGTCGTTGGTCGTGTTCCCGTTGTATCTCTAGTCGCTGTTGGTATAAGGCCAACTCACGTTCTTGCTGTCCTTTGAGGAGTAGGGCCTCCCTTTCACTTTCTTCCTTCCGGATGGCAGCTGCTTCCTTGGCCAGGGCTGCCTCACGCTCCTTGAGGCGGATTTCTCTTTCTTGTTCTTCTTTTCTAATGGCAGCTTCCCGCTCTCGGATTGCAGCTGCTTCCTGTTGTTGCTGTAGCTCGATCTTGGCAAGTTCCAATTTGAGCTTTATCGCTCTCAAGTCATCTTTATCTGAAATAATGTACTGTTCATGAGTAGAAGAATCTATAATACCTTCATCAGCAAGGTGATCCAGTATCATATTATTAATGGCAAATTTGTTGGCTCCATCAGGAACTTCTAAGTGATACTCATGTGCAAGAGTTAACAAATCGACCCTCTTAGCGTGACGTAAGGTCCCTATTTCACTTTCTGGATCTGCTTTGAAAGCTTGTAAGCGGAACATGGTGAAAATATAGCAAAACAAAGGAGACGAATATAGTGAGAATATGGCGAGTGTCAGAAACAGGAAACGTGGCAACTGATACCTATCCTGTGGGGAATTATTAATAATTAAAGTTAATTCAAGATGGTAAATGAATAAGGTCGCAGGAAATCTTGTACCTGGTACTCACTATGGGAGGATAAAGGCAAGAAAATCCTACTAATTAGTGAAAACTAAGTTTAAAATACAAGTGAAACACTAAATGGCTTCAAAATAAATGAGGTAGTCCAAAAAATGTAGTCATACCTTGCCAAGTCACTATAGAACATAAGCAATGGTACCCACTGAAATTGAATATGGTATTTACAGAATTAGCGAACTTTGTGCTCAAAAGAAAGAACGCCAATTCCCTACCTTTTGGTAAATACCATCAGTCTGACCGACGAGTAGGGGTGCGAGTGTCAACTGGTGACGAGAACTATCGGCGAGGTCCCAATTCGCCAATAATAGTTCGTGCTAGAGGATCTAAAGCCCTCTTTTTCCTCCTAGAGTCGGATTGCAGGACTTGGGTGCTATTGACCCGGAGACAGACCACAGTACCAGGGTACCTATGTGATAATCTGTCAAAAAGTGAGAAATATCTGGGGACAAAGATGTTAAACACGGAGGATAACACGGAAGGGGGAGACGACCAATTAAGAGTATGACTGCGGCCTACAGTCACCACGTAATCCAAAGTTGTCTCACTCTCACCATATGCTATTCCCGTAATGTACAATATACACAGCACCATATAAAATAAAAAATGATTAATGTAAATAATGGAAGCAAGGGAAATGAAAGCCAAGTATGCTTACCACAATTACCAATACCTGAGTGAAGCTCCGTGGACAGGCCCCCATTTATAGGGACTCCGTGGACAGGCCCCCATTTATATGTGACGGTAACGAGTTGGAAATGGTGGTCGGCAGTCTTCCAACTAGCAGGTGTCAGTGCTGGGCCACATATAATATATAAAAAAAGAAAAGGAAAAAAAGAGAAAAAAAAAGAATGACTGCGTGATTGGTAATCTGTGGTAAGGTTGGAAATATAAGACAATAATAAAAAATGGATTTTAATAACAATAAAAAAACACAAATTGAAACAAATGCAAAATCTTGGCTTAATGGTAAAAAATGTCAAGTGGAAAAAAATACATAAACATGAAAATAGATTACGTTAATGGGGAGGAGAATTGACATACAAAAGTAAATAAAATATGAATGCTGGAATATATGCACTAACTATAAACCTCTATTTGACCACACAAGGTGAGTCACTTAGGAGTTCATAGCTTGCGAGCACACAATATTCTGGCTGGCAGAAACGCAAGGGACTCCAACAATAACTGGCGAGGTCTTGTGATTGGCGAGGAGCCGGAGTGGAGTGTTGGTTGGCGGCCAATGAGGAAGCTGGATGGCCGCAAGTCGCTAGTTAGGCAGTTGAAGGGTTCGGCGCGTCGACCAGGTGCAGCAGGTGCTGGAGTGGGGGGGAGGAGGGAGTTGCTGGTACGTGTGGCTACCTTAATATGTACGTTTAGCCACTACAAAACGTATCTTGTATATTGATGAGGACAGGATGAGTCGCAGAAATAGCAGGCTAAATCTCTGATAAGAGATTATCGTCACAATATATATATATATATATATATATATATATATATATATATATATATATATATATATATATATATATATATATATATATATATATATATATATATATATATATATATATATATATATATATATATATATAAAGTTTGTGAAGGTACCACCTCTGGTGCCAATGTGGGGACCCATAGCCTCGGAGAAAAAAATAAAAAGTATTCAGAAGAGACCTTGTGGTTTCTCACTGAACACTAATATTATCTTCTACCACCCCCATTCTTTTGTATGTACACATATATATTTGTTTTATTTGAACTTTGTTACAAAAAAGGAGTTGCATATAGGGTACAAAGATGGCTATCATAGGTTGTCGAGTTCCTCCAGTTCCTCAGCTGGCGGGCAGGAACCCTGAATGTAGTGCGCATTTCCCCTCTGTATCGCCATGCTGAGGCGCTGGAAAAGAAAGCTGGCAGCTCTAGGGTCCCTTGTTGTTTCAATGAGCTTAGAACCCAGTTCCTTCTAAAAACTGGTATCACTTTTATCCCTGGCGCCAAGTGTCTCATAAGCAATGGGGACAAAATTGTAGTGGTGATCTAGCTCTCTGTACTTACGGGATTTGGCTGCTTCCCAGTGGGTGGCAGCGCCACCTGGTTGTGCAACACTGAGGTCAATGTAGGTGTTAGCCGGGTTGATACACACGTGTAGTCCCATACCAACTGCTTGCCATTCTTCCAGGGGTTCACTGTGATACCATCCGGGCGACCAATAAGAGCATCAGAGTTATGGGGCATTAGGTAACGGGGCTTTCTTTCAGCTGGGCATCCAGCTGTGGTGAGGTTCCTCTTGATGATGTCGTTGATGTCGTTAACTTCACTGTGCCTCGAGTGCCATCCCCCTGTGCTTTGGCAGAGTAGGCCATGGTGGCCGTACCTGTCAGCCACCACCTCGCCGCAAATACACCTATATCTGGTGTGGGTTGGGGCAGCAAGGCGGACGGCCACAGCAATTCGGAGGGCGTGTGGTGTGAGACGTGTGACAGTTGCCGACATTGGGGTTGCTAACATGTGGGGTGTTACCACATCGTTCGTTACGGCTCGTAACCCTGTACAGCATTAAGAAACTTGTTGTCTAGGGTCATAGAATTGCTGTAATATAGAGCGGGTCACCAGTATAACCACATGATTGGCACAAGCAAACATAAGGTATTTATCCCTTAGGACAAAGAAATATACATATAAATTAATATATATATATTTAAACAGTATAATCAGTAGTATTATTATTATACACACAGATGGACCAATATTATATATATAAAACAATGAAACGTATTGTCTCCCTTAAAAATATATATATGGCAAAATAATATATAACAGACTTAGCTCCACCGATGTTAGCTCTCCTGCCCCAGACGAGTTACTGACTACTAAAACTGCGGGAGTAAAAAACATTGCTTCTGCCCCGCGAAAAACTGCCAAACTAACATTATTTAATTAAACTTACATGGAGCAAAATAATGTGACAAGAGTAATCTTAAAGTAACTTAGTAAATGGTCAGAATAACATGCATAACAAAAATAAGGTAATTATTAATACATGCAGTAATTAAAATAAAATAAACAAGGGAAAATTTAGGCAACGCTCCCCCTCCATCAGGACTAAAAGGTTCTCACGGAAATGTTGCCGCCCAATGTTCAAACACTTAGCATTCCCATCAATGTTTCCTACGGATGTTCATACATAAAACCACTTTCCCACGAAATCAACCGTGAAACAACAAAGAGCAATTACTCGTTCCCACGGGTGGAAAAGTTAGGCTTAATTCAACATATAATCAGGCAACACATATAATATTTAGATGTACATACATATAATCAGATAAAACAAGGCATATATATATAAGTACAAATTAATGTAGAAGTACAAATTAATGTATTTAATTACGTAGCTTATAGAGGTACGTAACACTTCCACCTCCAAGAAAAAAAATGCAATGGATTGAAGATCAATGGCATTTTTTCTTAAAGAAAAATCATGTGACACTTGATTTATGGTATTAATTTCACCAAACATATAAAAGCAATAAGGATACATTTCTGGACAAAAATGAAAACACTCCAAATATATTCTTACATGAAACTCAGAAATTTCAGTCTTATGACTATTGTCTACAAATGTTTCACTGGAGTATGCAAATTTATCTCTCCAGGGTACTATCTCATTTATTTCACTTTGTTTCAGATCATATTTCACACACCTATCAACAACATTATCATCATCAGCATGAATAGAATTGTCAATAAAGGTAGCTGCTTTCACACAGACATCACCGCAATTATTCTCTACATCTTTTTCTACTATTTCTCCGAGATCAGTCTCATATTTCAATATGATCCATTTTCTACATGGTGGAATTTTCCAAGACAGACTCCATTTTCCATGACTCTGACTGGATGTAAAGTAGATTTGGGACTTCTCCTGGGAATGCTCTGACAAAAGCATCTGCTCCTCATCACTCTTGATCCTCTGTGGAACACATACTCTCGCCCAATGGATACTAAAATTAGAGAAATTAGCATTAAACTTCACAATTATGTATAATATTTCCCCATTCATAGAACCTTCAGCAACACAACACACCGACTTAGCAAACCTTTGGCCTTGAAACCAAGAAATACAACCAAAGATAAGTGCAAAGACTACCTTGCACAGGCATATGCCTAGGCACCATATCTCAATCATGACTCTGAAGACAAGTTCACAATTGCTGAGGGTGAACTTGAACACAACACACACTTTCATCAACCGTCTAGTCTTCCAAAAGACTAACAAGAACATGCCGAAAACTTGACAACCCTCACCATCACTTCCCAAGTGATTTACGTCTGATGACAAACAATCAACCAAGAGGTTTAAGGGTCTTAACATCTTGAAGACGCACGGCAGATTACCTGGGAAACACCCAAGGACAATCTGTAACCCTTCACAGTTATTAACACAATCTAGGATAACCTTATCCCCCAACTTGAAATACACACCTGGAGCCTCAAACACCTGCTCCCAAGTATGATTAAATCCTTTACCACCAATATGACTCTGAAAGTCAACCCCACACTTGAGTGGAACATACACGTTGTTCACTACTCTTGCATCAAAATAAACTGGATCTGAATATAGAGACACTGCTCTAGCATAACTCACCACTTCCTCAGAACAACTGGATGCACAACCTACTTGAGTAAACTCTCTCTGCTCAACCACAAGGCTGGACAAAGATGTCCCACAGTCCATTACTTCACAAGAGAATGGCTCCTGCAGAATAAAAGTAGATTTCAACATCCTACACACACTCTGACTCAATTTACACAATGAGAAATACTTACTCCACATGGAATAAAAATCACAACCCACAACTCTCTGCAACTTAGATCCGAATGATACTTTACTACTCTCAATGGTTTTACCAAAAGTTCCTCCCATGACATCTGGAGCTGCTTGGAGTACTGTCTGCTCACAATCAATAAAACTACTAAGTGGGGTCACAGCCTCACAGACAACTGAAGAGGGAGGCTCAATGGGTCTCCATCTACTCGACAGAAACTGATCCTCGGGCTGATTTCCCACACTCTCCAGAACTGGATCTACAGTACAGACTGTCTCCTTGCTTCTCTCTGAAATCTTAGGGTCAGTTCTACTCAATGCACATAAATTAAAGGAATCTGAAGCGAGCGGGCAAGTAACAGGTAATTTGACCTCCTCCCCTATACTATCAACTTGACTAGGGTGAGGCGGGGCCTCTACAACAGACTTACTCTCGACAACTGATTCTAAACTTGGAGTGAGCGGGAATACTTCTGCCAACCCGACATCTTGTCTTAAACCATTCACTTGGCTAGAATACAACAGAGTCGTGGCTTTTAAGTTTCTCTCAACTCCTGGCACAACGTTCGTAGTGAGCGGGCAAGACACTGGTACATGGACATCCTTTCCCAATTTATTGGAATAAAGCAGAGTCATAGCATCAGGCTTACTCTCAACAACTAAATCGGCCACACAGGAATCTGGAACAACCACATCCCACTTCTCCACTGAAGGGGTACTGGTTACTGGAACAAATGCTTGAGTAACAACAGTAGAACTGACAACTGGATTTATAATAGTACTGACATCAGCACAGGTAGGATGGACAACACCATCTACTACAACAGGTTCATTCATAGAACTAACTTCAGCACAGGCAGGATAAACATGATCTGCAACTGGCTGTTTACACAAACGGGGATCATTCTCACCCACAACATGATTTATGGCCACATCATTACCCAATATAACATCCACACCTGGGATGGGCAACTGTGTACAAACACCCACAGTGCATAAACTCGGTGTAATGGTGGATCTTAAAGTAACATTTATCAGAGGTACAGTTTGACATCCTGCAACACTCTGAAGAACAACAAATTTTCCAGTATCTCTCTTTTCAACATTAGAAAGTATACTAGATGAAATTAAGGTTTGGGAAGCACCAGTATCACGAAGAATATTCACCGGCTTCCACTTTCCATCAACACACAAAACTTCACCTGAAGACATATATGGTGAATACTGTTTCACCCAATTGGGGTTTACAGTTACATGTTTATTAGTAAATTTATTTTGCACACCTCTACAATAAATGAGACCAGTTGGTCGTAACTCAGGGTGCAAGATAAAACAGGAATTAATTCCATGGCCTTTTTTCTTACAATGGGAACAGGACCTTACAGTGGACACACCTGTAGAACCAACTGTAGGTTTAGAATTAACCTTATTATTATTTGACATTCCTGACAATGAAGTAGCAGGATTAGGTTTTGTAAGAAAAGAGCTCATGGGAGTAACTGGAGCATTAGGACTGGAGGGATTCTGATAAGGAGTTCTGTGAGCATTATGATTTACTTTACGATTAAACTTAGGTGAAGTGGCCGTAAACTGGGCCTTAGTCAACAACTCATGCTCATCAGCGAGCTTTGACAGCTCATAAATGTCTGTTACATTCTTTTGTTCTGCCATATAAGTAGATAATTTGTCTGGGAGACAAGACAATACTTCTTCCATGATAAGAAGATTCTTTAAAGCATCAAACTCTGTGACTGAAAGAGACTTTAACCATCTGTTGCAATAGTTCGTCTTTTGACGAGTAAAATCAGCTATTGTCTGATCACTTACCCTCCTTAGGTTTCTAAATTTTTGCCTGTGTGCCTCTGGATTTAATTGATAAGCATTTAAGATGCTTTTCTTTACAAATTCATAATCAAAACTATGAGCGTCAGGTAGGGATGTAAAAACCTCCTGACTACGCCCCTTAAATTGAGACTGCATAATTGCTACCCATTGATCCCTTGGCCAGTTCATACTGATGGCAATCTTATTAAAATGTGCAAAGAAAACCTCAGGATCCTCCTCATTAAACTTGGGTAATTCTATATATTTACTCATCCTTATGGGATTATTATCATTATTAATTGAAACATTACTAGAATTTCCATGCCCAGCTGCCATACGCTGTGTTTCAAGCCTATAGTTAGTGTCAGCCATTTGTTGTTGAATCTCTAATTGCTCCTTCTTGGTTGCTTTTAGTTGCAACTCCATTAAAACTCTCTGGTTTTGTGCCGCAAGTTCTAAACGCCTAGTCTCAAGCTCCCTCTGCTGAGCTTCAGCCTCTAATAATTTCTGTTGCTTTTGAGCTCAATCTCTAATAATGACTGTTGTCTTGCAAATTCGTTAGCTTTTTCTTGAGCCTCAAGTTTAGCATACGTTACTTGTGCATCTAACTCAAGACGCCTTAAAGCAATTTGATCACTTGACTCTTCTCTAACTTCCTCCAGACATTCTTCTCCTAATTCTTGGTTCTCAACAAAATGTGTCACTATGACTCTCAGAATTTGTGCCTTAGTCATGCTATTTCTGGCGGTTAATTCTAGCTTACTGGCCATATTTACTAACGCCGACTTTGTTAGGCTTTTAATTCCCTCAAAGTTTGGGTTAGTCAACAGCGACAACACTTGATCCTCCATCGTGATTAACACTTGGCACTTGATTCACAACAATAATAATAAACACACTGGCACTGCACTTCACTTCACTGTAAAATTTTCACCACACTGAAAATTCGCTTGGCCTCACTGCACAAACAAAAGTTATAGGATGACTTACCTCAAAATCGTGAAACGTTGTTACTTGACACACAGGAAGGCTTGCATGGCACATGGAATAGTTAATAGCAGAAAACACACAAGACACTGGTACCTAGGAAGGCAAGGTTAGATTAGCACAGTTAAGTTTAAGTGGGAAAAATATTTCCCGGCACAGGCCCCCATAACTATGTTACCAGATCGTTCGTTACGGCTCGTAACCCTGTACAGCATTAAGAAACTTGTTGTCTAGGGTCATAGAATTGCTGTAATATAGAGCGGGTCACCAGTATAACCACATGATTGGCACAAGCAAACATAAGGTATTTATCCCTTAGGACAAAGAAATATACATATAAATTAATATATATATATTTAAACAGTATAATCAGTAGTATTATTATTATACACACAGATGGACCAAATTATATATATAAAACAATGAAACGTATTGTCTCCCTTAAAATATATATATGGCAAAATAATATATAACAGACTTAGCTCCACCGATGTTAGCTCTCCTGCCCCAGACGAGTTACTGACTACTAAAACTGCGGGAGTAAAAAACATTGCTTCTGCCCCGCGAAAAACTGCCAAACTAACATTATTTAATTAAACTTACATGGAGCAAAATAATGTGACAAGAGTAATCTTAAAGTAACTTAGTAAATGGTCAGAATAACATGCATAACAAAAATAAGGTAATTATTAATACATGCAGTAATTATAAAATAAACAAGGGAAAATTTAGGCAACGCTCCCCCTCCATCAGGACTAAAAGGTTCTCATGGAAATGTTGCCGCCCAATGTTCAAACACTTAGCATTCCCATCAATGTTTCCTACGGATGTTCATACATAAAACCACTTTCCCACGAAATCAACCGTGAAACAACAAAGAGCAATTACTCGTTCCCACGGGTGGAATAGTTAGGCTTAATTCAACATATAATCAGGCAACACATATAATATTTAGATGTACATACATATAATCAGATAAAACAAGGCATATATATATAAGCACAAATTAATGTAGAAGTACAAATTAATGTATTTAATTACGTAGCTTATAGAGGTACGTAACATGGGGCTGCTACTGCTGTGAGGCGAGCAATGTCGTGTTGTGTTGTTGCAGCACCCAGGCACTCTGCAGCAACTTGGTCTCCAATGGGGCCATCACAGCTGGATTGCTTGTGGGCTTTCGGGGATGGTGGTTGAGGTGATGGGCCTGCACAAGAGGCCCACTCTGTGGCACAGCGTGTAAAATTGGGATCATGTACACCTGCCAGCTGATGTAAGTGGGCAGGTAGAATTTCCTTCACAAGGTCGTCGGATGCCAATGAGGAGGACAGGAAGGCTGGAACAGCGATTTGCGTTGCTGTTCGAACTCCGAGGCCCCCAAGTCTTGTGGGAAGAGAGGCTTGTTTCCACTGTAGGTCATCAAGAGAGAGGTTAAGGGCTTTTTCTAGCATTGATTTCAGTAACCGGTCATACTCTACTAGATTTTGGCTACTGTAAGATGGTGAACACCTCAGAAAGTAGGTTAACCTGGGGAGGGACAGACATCTGGTGATGAGGTAGAGTGCATCATGAGTATCAATATCCTCAGTCCTCCCATCCATCCTCTTAAGGTCGGCGATTTTCTTATCAAGGACCTCATCGATGGCTGTACATCATCAACCTCATCAATGATTTCAACCCCTGGGGAGCTCCTAGGAGTGTGCTGTCTTCAGGTTTTGTTTTATGGATATTTGGCAGAAGACCCTCTATTCTCTCTACGATGCCCTGGTTGGAACATAATATTTCACATTTAGAAGGGTTCAGGGTGAGGCCTAAAACTGCACCTTGCTCCTGGATTTTTCTGATGTCCTCCAGGAGGGAGTCTTGGGAACCAGCTAGGGTACCATCATCCAAGAACCAGATATTAAGCTCGCTGGACAGGACCTCTGTGACTTGTTTGATGACTAAGCAGAAAAGGAGAGGAGCAAGGGGGGTCACCCTGTTGGACGCCTTCTCGAGAGTCAATTTCATGTTCGCCAAAAAGTAGCTTAAGATCCATACTGTAGCATGAATGTACGAAAGGGTAGAGGGAAGGGAAATGACTATGAACCGCACGGAGTACAGCATCCCTCCTCACCAAATTGAAGGCATTTTTTAAATCTAGCTTGATAAGGGCCTTTTCGTCTGTGATGTTGGCGATGAAAGCTCGAGCTGCATGGGCTGCCGCCTCACACCCTTGTGGAATGCTGAACCCGAGCTGTTTTGGCTTCAGCATGTTGGCCGCTGCATCACTAACTGTTCTTGCAGCAGCCTTTGCGACGAGACGCCGGAGAGAATTGCCCACAGCTATTGGCCTGATCCCTCCATCCTTTTTCTTTAGAGCACAGAGAAATGCTCCAAAAAAGATAGGTCTTATGGTCTCTGGTATGTTGCCAGCTAGACATGTGTTGGTGAATCTGGTTAGTTCCACCAAGAGGTTCTTTGCAATGTCACCCAGTGCAGGGTTGAGCATTTGCTTGAGGTGGTTAGGTTTTAGTCCTGTGAACCCACCTGCTGATCCTGTTGGGAAGGACAAGGCTGTTTTATGGACCACAGATTCAGCCACCCAGAGAGGTTCTGCTCCGGTAGCCCCCACTTGTACAATGTCGTCCTCACGCGGAGCCCTAGGTGGGTGTTTCTCCCTTAGGGCTTGAGCTGTTGCGGCATCTCTGTCGGCAATTGAGTCCTCACTGGTGATGACTCTTATTGCGCCAATAGTGTTTCCTTTTTCTATTTTCTTGGTGACTCATCTTCTGATTTTTGATGTCTCGGATATGGCACTGTTGCTCTTCCTGCCATGGGTGTTTTTCACACGAGTGGGAAGGCGCACCTGGTTGTCCTCCCTGGGAAAATCATATATAGCTTTGATGACTGAGGCAGCTAAGGTTTTGTCTCTCCTTGCAGGGGTGGCTAGACATATGTTGCCAAACAGTAGGAGGTTGTGCCATGCTTGGGTCGTTCCAGGAGAGTCGTTGACCTTTCTCAGGAGGACAGATAATTTAGCTGCTGCATGGGGGCGGGCTGCTTTAGGGATGTGTTGCAAGGTTCTGGCTGATGTTGCTTTGATAGCTTCTAATAAATTTTCTGTGGGAATGAAGGTCTGGGAGGTGTTTTGCCTGTTGGACGGTGTGGGCTGTTGATTGGTGTCCTACCTGGGAGGGCGCCAGAACCCAAACACTTGCTCCGTTGTGGTAATGAAGGCGCACATTACCGTCACTCGACCGGATAAAGCATACCCGTCACACGTGTCTGACATCTGCCTTCTCCCCTGCTTGAGGCTCATCTTGGCTTGGAGAAGCCTGGCTGGTGTTGAAGCTGCGACGTGGGCGGGCGCTGGGCAGGAGGGTACGGCGGTGGAGACTGGAGGGGGGCGGCGGTTGGAGGCTGGGGGATGATCACTGGCCGTGGCACTTACTACTCAGATGAGTGGTAATACATATACACCTCTATACAAAGTGTGGGTATACACCGCACTACACAATATGTGGGTATACATTGTTTTTTCTTTTTTTTTTTTTTTTTTTTTTTTTTTTTTTTTTATTTTGTATTTATTTTTTTTTTTTGTTGTTATGTTTTTTCTACCACGACGTGGCCACACATTAACATGCTAACCAGCCATATATAACATTTTCTTCTGTCCTCCATAAGACATGGTTAGAGATGTGTTAAAACATATAGTTCAGGGTTTATTGAACAATCAACCCCTGAAGGTGGTCGGTGCTTAAAAGCAAGCTAAATATATCCGTGAAAGCGATAGGTACAACAGATTTATGTATGCTACTTACTAAAGTGTTTTCGATGTGTCATATACACGTGCATTAAGTAGCATTGTACAAAGGTGGAAAGTTAATTTGATCAGCTTCCATATATTA
>WNGS01077312.1:0-14549 GCA_020271785.1 Procambarus virginalis | reverse complement strand
CAGTGCGCTGGCGGATCAAGGAGAAACCGGGCGTGATCGGCCGCTTCGCTGACGTTGAGCGTCGAAAGCGTCTTGCCTTGTTCATGTGCCCAGAACAGCAGCCGCTGCGCGTCCCGCGCGTAGGCCGTGCGGGTGTGGGGTGATTTGAAGCTCAGGGTGTCCAGCCAGGCTTTGACGGCGTCCACGGTCGGATTGCGCGCCCAGGGCATTCGGACCGGTGGAGCGCAGCGATGCACCAGTGACCGAGCCGGTCATCGAGGCCACCCCTTCGAGGGCCGCAAGCGGCCCCAGCTCAGCACCAGAGGATGGTATGGAAAAACATACCGTATGGTTTTCTATACCACCCTGCGCACGCTCGCCATCGCTGTCCCAGCGGCTCCTGGAGGCGATTTTCAGGCCCAGGAAGGGCTCATGCTGCACCAGCCACCCGACAAGCCGCCTGGCGCGGTCAGGGCCCACGCCAGAAACATGCTGTTACCAGTGCCGTCCATGTCGATTGACGAAGTGCACCAGATCCTGCAGGAGCACGATCTCCGTGTTCACCAACCTGGTGGTCAGGCTTTCGCTGAACCACAGGCGTACCGGGTCCGTGGGCTTGGGCAACACCACCCCGCGCAACTGGACGATGCTCAAGGCCCGGAGCACCACGTCGAGCTCGACACGAGCAGCGGGCGCAGCAGCTGGTGCCGGCGTTGCGGCCAGTTGCTCCCCATAGCGTTCCTGATACAGCTCCTGAATCTCCCGCTCGCTGAAGTCCTCGGCGCCGATCTCCTCGGCGAACTCGTCCAGACTAGGGATACAGGGAACAGCTCGCGCGCCGGCTGGCACGTCGCAAGCCGTTGATTTGTATTGTGATATCAAAGATTTTGGGTAGTCCGCCAGCGCCTTGGCTGCGGTCACCTCCTCAATGCCACTCAGGATGTCGGCCGCGATCTGCAACACCCTCCGCAGGTGGGCACCCGCCACCCGCTCATCCAGCAAGGTCTCGGGCAGGTAGCGCTGCGCGGCCGCAGCCGGCGTCAGTCCTTGCGCGACAGCCCGGACAAAGGACAGATCGTGCAGCCGCAGGCCGGCCTCACGCGAGACCTGGGCCTTGCCTGGGGGTCGGCCACGCCGCGCGGATGGTTCAGTGACTGTCTCGCTCAAGATAACCTCTCATTATCTTGATGATAGAACAAATGCCGCAAATAGGTATCTTGAAAAGTCAGGAGGCAGAAAAACGGCATTTTCCTAGGAAAATCAACAGCCAATCCCGGGGTGCCATCCCTAGGGACAAGGGTCTGCGCTTCGCTATTCACCTGGCAACCCTTGCAGCAGGCTCAACCACGTCCCCATTGAGCAGCATCAGCCCAGACTTCGTCGTCTGCAGCAGCATATGGGCGCCGCCGGCAGAGATGTGTTCAGAGGCCACCACAGGGTCACTCTCGTAGCCCGGCCACCACCAGTCCATGTCGATCACGAGGCCACCGCCTTCGTTGATCAAGTCCAGAAGTTCGTTCGTAACGCTCTGGCCCATGCTCACCTCCATTCTGTAACTCCGCTTCAATCCGTCGGGATCGGCCTGGCAAACACATGCGGTGCGCTGCCTAGCACCACCTTGCGTGCATCAGCGATGTCCCTGCGTTGCGCCCTGTGATCAACGTTAAGCTCCAGCGCCCTTCGTGACCACTCCGCATACTTGGCACGCACCTCAGCCGAGAATCCAGCCTTCTCAAGCACCTCCTCGACCGCATCCCATCTGACGTGCTTGTAGTCATTGCTGACTCTTGCGCGCCAGCGTAGGTGCGTCAGCCCGCTTGAGGTCTTGACATGCAACGCCAACACGATTGGCCCACCCTGGACGGTCTTGGATTCAGCGACCAGTTCTCGCATCTTCACAACCGTCTCATCGAGCTTCGTCAACCTTTGGCGCAGGTCAAACAAATTGCCCCTACCCGTAAAGGCCTTTGTGTCAGCCTGTTTTTGACAGACCTGATCCTCTACGGCTTGTTTCGCCCACCGGGCCGGATTGACGATGGGTTCCAGGCGATTCCTACCCTGGCCAGCGGCCCTTTCCACCACAGCCCTTTCATCAATGACCTTTTGACCCACGGGATTCGATTGCGGCAGGTTCATGGTCATTGGCTCAAACCAGCTTTGCGGCAATCTCTTGCTCCGCTGCCTCATCCATTGCAACAGCATCAGCCTCACGCTCGCGCCGCAGCATTTCGTCGCTAAATAACTGCAGCAGCTTTCGCTCGGCCGGGGAAATCTGAATCCGGCGGCGCGAATGGCGCGGCTGCAGCTTCCCGGAATAGACCTCAGCGGGGCAAGGCCCGAACACGTCCGACGCAAACTGGACCCGCTTGGCACCGTCGGGATCGCCATCCGGAACAAAGTCAGCACGGCACAGGCTCCGCATTTCCTCACGCATGAGCCAGCGGTCGAACCGCGCCGTCTCGTTGAACACGCGCCGGATAACCCGTGTCGTCTCGGTGATGATCTGCCGTACCTGAGAATCCGAACGCAGGTTCTTGCGCTCCAAGGTCTTCTGCAGGCGGACGAAGTAGTCGAAGTCAGAGACCAGCTGAGCCACCGCGTAACCGTAGGGGGACTTGAATCCCAGGTTGAGAACCTGTGGACTGGAGGACTGCAACACAGAGAAAGTCAGACCTCGGGACTTCTGCTGGTCCAGCGCGTTCTGTGCTTCGGTGATGTGTTTGCTCAGCAGCTTGCCCACTTCCTTGATGGTCTGTTCAGCCGCAGCAGCCCCCAATCTGCGTAGGGATTGTCATTGCCGGTGAGCACCCACAGAGCCCGCAGCGCAGCGGCAACCCGCTTGCCGCCGATGATGGGCTGGAGTTGTTTCTCGGGGTCGCGCGAGCGACCCATGAACATCCGGAACGCCTCCTTGGTATGAAGAGCCATCTGGTCCACACCATCGTCGACCAGAGACCCAAGGACATTCATGGCGACCACCTCTTTGTGCTCAACCACGGGGTCCGCCCCCTTGCTGGATTCGTACTGGGCTCTCATACGGTCCAGTTGTTCCTCACGATCAATCAGCTCAATATGACGGTCGTAGAGCGGATCACTCTCGTCATATTTGCGCTGAGGGTCAGCCAGAAACTCCGCCAGGGCGGATCGCTCCCAGCAATGCTGTAGCCGTCAGTAAACGGAGAGTTGGGGTCCGTCTCAAACAGCATGGTCTTGGCCGCAGGGATCAAGCCTGCTACAGCCTTGGATGGTGCGACGGCGGCAGCCGATCCCTTGCTGGCCTTCTTCTTGCCAGTACCAGGTGAGGTGGAGGTGGTGGCCATGGTGATTTGCTCCTGTTGCATTCGGTGTTGAGGTTGCGGCGCCTCTGGATTCAGCACCAGAATCCAAGTCGCTCGGCTGAGACTGGCTTGCAGCCCAGCTGGCGAGAAAACGGGTATTGCAGGTCATCCATACCGGGCAAGTGGTCTGGCAGCGGTTGCCTCAGCAGCGACTGGACCTGCTCAGCGTTGACCTTGAAATACGTCTTCGTATTAGCGTGAACAGGGTGGTGATCAGCTCGCAATCGACCAAGTCCTTGATTGCTTTTTCCACCTGCCGCTGTGACAGTGGTTGCCAAGGTAGCGGTGCGAGAGCACCAGAGCGCTGCATGCATATTCTTTTCTGTCTGCCTCAACCTCCAGCAGGAAGGTCAGGACGGTGGTGTTGCGGAAACTCTTGAGGCGATACAGAAGGCTGACGAAGAGACGGAATTGGTTTGCATGGTGACCTCCATGTTGGTGTGGACTGCATGTTCAACCGTTTGGGGAAACTCGGCACGTCGTGCCAGGTTTACCCGTTTGGTGGAACATGGTTTAAAAGCGATTCCAGCAGACCCACCCTGAGCCATGTTCAGGAATCCGAAAGAAGGGGTAGCGATCACAGCGAACCACCTTTCTTCACTGGCAATCCGAACGACGCCCGCAGCTCTCGGAGCCGCTGGCGCTCGGTGCGTTGAACAGGCGATTCGGCCTCAATCTCCTCGGACGATGCGGCGGCCAGTTCAGAGGACTGCTGCGTTGAGGTCGCTGCGGCGACGCGCTGCAGATGAAGTTGCCGTCGAAGCCGTTGCTGCTCGACTTGGTGGGCCATAGCCAGTATCACAGTACCGTCTTGCTGCCGACGAATCAGGCTGTGCAACCATCCTGCAGGGTTGTGAATCGTCTTGTTCGGGATGGCGAGGTGGCCAGCCAGTTCGTCAAGGAAGGCTTGACGCAGTTCAGGCGGCGCCTGGTTCACAGTGGCCAGCACCGAGTTGTGACAGTCCGATCCGAGCTGTTCGGGAAGAAACAGTTCGGTTGTGGGCTGGGTCGAATCTGGCGAAGAACTGTCAGACTGAATCTGCGGCCCTTTAAGCCATTTTTCAACGGACCCGCTACCCACCCCCTGCTGTTCAACAAAAGCGCTCTCTACGGCGCTATTCAGGCCGTTCCCGTCGATTTTTTGATTAACGGCTGTTTCTGGCTTCCCGATTTCCTTTATCTCACCACGACGACGACCGGGTGTGTCCCCGCTGCGGCTTTCCACGGCCGGTTGCTTTGTCGTTGTTGTTTGTAGATACCTTGGAATACCTTGTTCTTTATAGTTTGCGAAAAAGGGCAAATTGGTACCCGAAAAAGGGCGAATTGGGGTCTCAAAAAGGGCAGATTCGGCACTCTTTGCTACCACGTCTGTGGATAACTTAAGTGGGGTAGTTGCGGCAGTTTCGCGCACATCGCTCGTGCTCGCCGGCAGGTTTGGCGCGAACAAAGACCTGACGAGGTTCGCTGCGTGTGATGTTGGCGCAGATGTCGCAACGGACCCATCTGGCGCAGCGTTGCCAGATGCAGACGCCTCCCCAGGTGCTTGACTGGTGGTCAGACCCATCGGTGCGAACAGAGGCATTTGGCGCTGAGGCAGGATCTGGCGAGTCAATGCGGTGATCTGGGCTTTGCCCTGGCGCTTGGCGCTTTTTTCCGTTTTTGGCGGCGGTACTGTTACCGGCACCAGCGCCACAGATGCAGGCTGGCGACGACCACTGCGTTTGCGTACCGGTTTGTCCTGCACCTGCAGACAAGCTGCAATTGCCGCCAGGTTCACCCGCGTGGCCACCACCTCGTTGGTGGATCGGCCTTCGCGGATGAACCCGGCGGCTTTGAGCCGCTCGCGCGCGTTGCGCTGGGCCTTGATACCAAGACACAGCGCAACGCGGGCCTGATCGGGCCGGTAACTGAATTCACCAGGGAACATCTGCACTGCAGTTGCATCCAGAAGGGGATTACGAAGTGCAAACGACTGTCGCTGTAGCAGGTACGACAGATAGAGTCCGGCCGAGACACTGCCGCAGATGTCTGACAGTGGTTTGTAGAACCTGATGCAAGAACGGAATAGCTCGCCCATTGAGGTCCAGCTCAGGGTCTCCAGTCCCAAGAAGGCCGCAGTGGCTTGCAGGTTGACCCGGTAATGCAGCACAGCTGGACGGCCAGCCAAAGCTTCCTGCAGCAGTCCACGGCGAGTCAGATCACCCCTGACCGAAGTCTGTTCGTGGGTGCTCAATCCCGTGGCCTCTGTCCACTGGGACGCGCTCATAAAGAACCAACCTTGACGGTGGGGTTGCGCTTGCGCCAGGTATCTGGACCAAAACAAGGCGTGCCCCAGGAAGATGGCCGCTTTGAAGCTATCTAACCGCTGCGCCAGAACTGGGTGGAACTGGATGAAGCCTCGGGCATTGAGATGGCCAAGCGCCACGTCATGGGCGCGGATGTCGCCGATTTCCGCAGGCGTGTCATCCGATGCTGCGCCTGTCCGCGGATCGGTGTACGCCAGCTCCTCAAGGGATGGCTGACGAAATGAAACGGAAGTTGGGAACAAGAAGCTGATCCGGTTCGTTCGTTCGTGGAGATGTGATCAACCTGGTCAGGCTCGCCGACGAGAGGCGCGGACCTGTGCTCGCCTCTCCAGGTTTGCCACATCCAACAGTGGCTTAGGAGACGTCACGGCACTGTTGCGGATCAGTTCAGCCAGGCTCTCGCTGTGCGCCAGCAGCTTTTGTGTCAGTGCGTTCATCTCCAACGCGAAGGCGGGGATCTGCTGGCCGGCTTTCTTCGCTTCGACCTTCAGCAGGCCGCTGGTGACCAGCTGCTGTTGTGCCTTGCGCTGTTCGCGGTCGGTCAAACCTGTTTGAGCCTCGCACTGGTCGGCAGAGAGCGTGAAGTGAAAGACTCCCTGGGCGTCCACCTGTTGAGAGGCGCGGCCGTCCAGTAGCGACAGCACCATGGACAGCCACACCGCTGCCGTGACGCTGCCGCAAACGTCCACGTAGGGGCGGTGGAAGGCGACCGGTTGCGTCCCTAGCCAGTCGAGAAGTACCGCCTGACTCAGGTAATGGTTGGTCGCGGGTGTCGCAGGGGGTTCTGCTCCAGGCTCCGAAATGACCACTGCCGCAGGCAAGGGTGGCAGTTCCGGCTGCGCTTGGGCGTTTGTGACAACCAAACTCAGCTCCGGCTTGGCCAGAGTGCGGTTACGCCGCGCGCGGCGATTCTTGAGTACCAGGCGAGGCTGACGGTAGGCAGATTCGGGCACGGGAATGTTCAGGCTGGCGGGCATAGTCAACTCCTGACGAGGTGGATGGCGACGAGGTGATCGGGGGGAACCGGCAGGGGAGAACTCGGGGTCATGCGGGGTGACACCGGTGCAGTTGCGCTGGTGTTGTCGTCGAACTCGGTGATGACGCGATGCAACGCAGAGATGGAATACGCGCTGTAGTCCTGGTGGAGCAACCACAGGCGATAGCGATCATGGCTTTGTGGCTGTGCCTGCACGATGTCGTGCCATCGCTGGTGGATCTTGTCGCGAATGCTGGCGGGAGGCATTCGAGGTCGACCGTTCGACCCCGACTTGCTCAAATCAAGGTCGCTCCTGTACCGCTGCAGCTCCTGCTTGGAAAGAGTGAACAGGGTGCGCAGCAGGTCGATGGAGGCGCCGTTGCGGATGAAATACTCCTTGAGCATCTCTGTGTGCTTGGCCTGATCCCTGCGCCAGAGACATGTCTCTAGTGCTCGCACATCAATCTGAACCGACATCGCCAATCCGCCATGCTGTGCGGCGTAGTAGAAGTCGCGCAGTGGTCGCTGGCGCAGATCGTCGACCAACTCGGGTCGCAGGCCGCTGGCCAAGAGGTCATCCAATCCACCTGCTTCGGCCTGTTCGACCATGTGCTCCAGCAGCAGTTTGGTGAGTGTCGGATCGTTGATGTTGATATTCATTTCTTTATCCCCTGAGTTTGATCAAGACGGATCAGGCGGGCAGGTCCGGATCGGGTGTGACAGTCCGAACGAATCGTTCGGGGTAATCCAGACGCAGCTGCTCCATGGCACGCAGTAGTTGCACCGTGAGGTAGCCAAGCTCGGGCTGGTTGAACATGAGATAGACCTCGGCCAGTAACATGGCTGGATCACCGGTCTCTGCAGTGATGCCGTGCAAGGACTCGACATACGTCTGGCGGAAAACGTCGGGCCCACTAAGCGCGGCCCGGGTCCAACGGCACTGGTCCGCGTCGGCGCAGGTGAACCAGTGTGGGTCCATCTGCCCGCTCACCGAGGCCAGGAACTTCCAGGCCGCAGCACGCAACTGGGTGCTTGCCTGAGGGAGGGTCTTGTCGCCCACGTTTTCTAGAGAGGCTGGCAGGTCCATCAGGAAGCCAAAGGGCATGTCTGGCACATGCAGGATGCAGTCTTGCAGTGTCACCAGATCACTGATGTCCAACACCAGACTGAGCACATGCGCCGCAGGGTCACCATCCGGCACCTTGTCAGGCAGTTGTGGGTTGCGCTGGTGGTCGTTGGCCGCTTGCTGGTGCGGGAGGGGTGCTGTCCCTTGGGTTTGTGGCGCCGCCGGTGAAGTGCTGGGTGTAGCGGAAGGGGTAAGCGCGGGCGCCTGCGGCACCGTAGCAGGAGAGGGTGCGGGCGCAACGCCCGCAAGCATGCCCGCCAGGGCACGTTGCTGCGGCGCTGGCGGAGAAGAACGCTCAGAAGAGCCGCCATGCACCCCCGGTGTTTCAGGTTTGCGGATCTGAATCGCCCTCAACTCATCGGCAGTGATTCGGCTGTTGGATTCGACCGCGCTGATCATCAGGGGAACAACGTCGGGAGGCACGCCGACAGCCGTGGCCAGGGCCTGATGGAGGTCCACCACCAATTCGGTTGCGTCCAGCTCCAAGGGCTGGCTCACGACCTCGCCCTCTGAAGGCTCCTTGCCACCTGTCCTGGCGTTTGCAGCCATAGTGGCCAGCAGTTGGTCACGGTGTTTGAAGAGGACAGGTTCGAAGATCTCTGCCACGTTGCGCACACCAAAGTGCGTGGCAACTTCCATCACCCCAGCCATGCCAGGTCGGATGACTTCATTGACTTCAGTGGCCTTGAGCCATTGGCCGAGTGGCTTGAGGTGGTCGACGGCAAATGCAAAGTTCTGGATAACTCTCACCCCGAACCTGATGCCGTGTGCGCTGAGTTCGCGCGCCAGCTCGCCAGTGCTCAGTGCGACACCATGTTCGGCCTCGAACTGACCCTTGAACGCAGCCACGCCCTGAGCGCGCTCCCAGAAGCTGATTTCGCCTCGATTCTCGTTTTCGGCCAGGTGGGCCGATATGACGTTGGCGTGACCGGGCCATGCCTTGAAAAGCACCTTGATGTGGCTGAACCGGTCGTCGCCAGCCTCATACAGTTCTTTGGCAATGGCCAGTCGCGTGTTGCCGCCGCCGTAGGGGTGGTACTTGCTACTGCGGTCAGGTCTGGTAACGGTGATCGGGTTGGTGATGCCGTCGGCGATGATGCTGGCACGCAGGTCGTCGTAACGAGGGTTTTTGCCGGTCCGCGGGTTGAACTTGTAGGTGACAACTTCGCTGATCGGAAGAACTTCAAAGCTGTCGTCCGGATCCGATTTAGGGTCGAGTGAAGGGGTGGGTGCGGACGGGCGGGCTGGTCGGGCGATTTGTCCCAGGTTCGCGCTGACCATGGCGCTGTAGTCGACTTTCTTCGACTGGCTGCGGGTCAATGGTGGCTTGCTGGGCGGTGCAACGCTCAGTTCTGGCAGTGATGTGCCCTGACGGGCCAGAGCTGCCGCACGCTCGACCGCCGTCAAGGTCTCTGGTGTCCTCCGGGTGGCCATGCTCAACCCTCCTTCGCCAGATCGGCATCAGGTTCGTGTGCATTGGGCTTGGCGGGTACCTGCAGATCGCCTTTGTGGTTGGGAGTGAACTTACCTTCGAGGGACGCGATCAACTCCCACATGAAGCGATGCATGATGTCGCTGGACTTCCCTGGATCAATCCAGTGGACAGGCACTTGTGCGGTTGCCGCTTTCGGAAAGGCCGCAATGGCGGGAATCATCGAATCCATCACCGTAACTTTGCCGCTCAATTGAATGAACTGGTCGCGGATGTGCTGCGTGATGGTTTTGGAGTCGACCGTGTTCTGGTAGTGGTTGATTACCGCCTTCATGGGCGGGACTGTGTAGCCCATGTTGCCGGCACTTTCATGCCGGTCGATCAGCAGCAATGACCCGCTGATGAACTCACGCGCCGACACGATGTCAGGCTTAGCAGGAATGAGCAGCAAGTCTGCAGCGTTCACGGCCGCGTCCTGCAAGTGCCCCACTGCGCCCTGTGTGTCGATGATCACCACGTCGTATTTGGAAGCAACCGACTCCTTTTGATCGCCATGCGAATGCGAACAAGGCGATCAAGCTTGTTGGAGAGCCAGTCCTGCAGAGCGCTGTCGTAGGTAAAGACACCTCTGTCTTCGTCGAACTTCTGGGTGTCGGAGCGCACCAGGTGCAGGAATCCACCTCGCACGTTGAGCGCTGAGGTGTCGCCACGGAAATTGTCGGGGGGGAGACTGACGTGACTGATGCAGTCGTCTGCCAGTGCGCCGCGTTGAATCATGGTCGTCAGACCGTGTTCCGCGACGTGTGAAAGTTGAAAGTGTCGAGACAATGCCGGCTGAATATCGGCATCAATTAGCAGGACACGGTAGCCCATGTCTGCGAGAAACCCGCCTATGTTGGCGCAAAGGTGGTTTTACCCACGCCGCCTTTGGTGGCGACAACTGACAGAGTAAGCATATTTGATCCTCGCTGAATTGGGTTAAACCGATTCAGGGGAACCAAATTGCGCGCCCACGCTACGACTTTCCAGACGTCCTCAAGAATAGACGGCCACAATCAATGAACCATCGCAATGAAACAAGGATTCGGAAAACCGATCTTGCCTTCAAAGAAGGTCACGAATGTAGACAGCCTAGAGGCGTCTCTCGCAGGAGCCAGCAACTTGGTTCCTCTGATGCACGGAACCAATGTACCAATCATGACCAAGTCTGTCAAACTTGTTGGGAATCAACTGATACTTTTGACAGTTCCTTGATGCATGCCTTGCCGACTTCGGTGCGCCGGTCAACAGCGCACAGCACCGATCCCCACTCGCGGACCGGTCGTTGAGGTCGACATAGCCCTCATGAGAGTTTGAGTACCGGGTTGATCGGTGGCACTGGCAATACCCACCGGTCGGGTGCGTGAGAACCACGGCGCTGAGCTTGCCGACAGGGACACCGCCACGACCGATGACTTGGTACCTGAGGATGTTGACCTTGCCAGGGCCCATCAGATGCCAGCCAGCTTGATCACCTCACGTTGAACCTGCAGGGCTTGGAGTTCGCTTCAGCTTCGCTCGTCTCTCCCTGGGCCGCTACGAACTCACGAAACACCAGTGGCGAGACAAGCGCCATGCCCTCGGCCTGAAGTGCACCATGGCACCAGTCTCGTTGTACTTGAGATCCCGACTTGCCAGTCCTTGCTGCAGCCATTCAATAAAAGCGCTGGCAGCCGGCGTTGGTTCGGCTTGCCTGCCTGCCGTCTCGTGGGCAGCTCCGGCAGGAATGGACTGAGCAGCACCGGAGTAGTCTGGATTCGAGCAACGGCGGTTCGTGCAGCAATTTCGGGCGGCAGGGCTGAACGACCAGCAGTGGCCGGACCGATGGAATCGGTGGTGTTGCCGGTTGGCCAGCACTCGCCGCAGTCTTGTGTTTCTTGGTGGAATCCGGGCGCTCTTTGTGCCCGGGAGTCGCTGCAGTCGCTGGGGCCGAGGACGGAGCGATCCGATTCGCATGGTCCAGTGCTTCTACAGCCGTGGCATCTCCGCATGCGGCAGCTTTGGAAACACCTTGAAGGCCCCAGCGTCGTCCTCAAAATCCAGCCACTTGTCCAGGGGTGGTTCCGCACTCGTGCTCGGTGCAGCTGTCGGAACGACACTGCTGTGATGCGTCGGTGGTGGTGCGAGCTTCTCTTGCGCCTTGAGCTGCGGCGCCGGCTGCGTGGGCTTGCTGCCAGGACGCCTGAATGCTGGGGCCCTCAAGACATCTGGTCTCTCGGGCTTGTTCTTACCTTGCTGGTTTGTGTCCCGCTGGTGCTGTGCTTGGGCGTCGACGGTCTTCTTCGGGGGGGCATTCTCTGGCTCCTGGGGTTGCCCTTGCTGGGGCGCACCGACCGACAGCATGGCGGGCTCATCCGACACATCTGCTGGAGGCTGCGGCGGATACAACGCTGCGTCTGTTGCCTCGCCACGCTTTGCCAATACCTCGATGCGCCCTCGCATCGAGGGTGGGTACCGGGATGAGTCCTCGTATACCTTCTCCAGGGGGAACCGCAACATGGTCAGCGAGTGGCGATACGAACCATCACCCTCTTCTGCTTCGTTGCTCTTGGGCCTATCTGTTGCTCCACCCTCCGGGTGCTGAGCGCCCGAACCATGAACCATCACGTACCAGATTGCCTGTCCGCTTTGGGGGTTTGGCAGAATGCAGCCGTACTCCTGCCATGTGTCAAAAGGCGGTCGTTTTTGTTCTCGCCTGGGACAACCTCATCCGGATGGTTTTGCCGTATGTGCTGGCGCACCGCATCGGCCAAGCGCTTCGCCACAAACCAGACCGACCCATCATGGACCCACCCTGCTGCGCCGGATCGGTTCAGAGGCAATGCAGTTCCCGCTTTGAGCATTTCGCGCATGGACTGCATTAGGAGATCGATGAGTGCCACACTTGTGGCGGTCGAGAAACGCTCTCTGCTACCTTGCGCCAGCGCATGCTGAGTTGACGTCTGGTCGGCTTTGCGCACAAGTAGGGCCAGCTGGCTGCTTTTGTCCGAACCAGAGAGGTACTGCGTCAGCGCGTCAAACGCTTGAGGGCGCCGGGCGAGGAAACTCAGTGCCGTGGCCGGCGCGATCTGCTGTAGCAGAATCGTGGCCAGGCGAGAGTGCGCCTGGTAGTCGCGCGCAGATTTCGGAGTGAACTCGACCAGGTACTCTCCACCTGCCCGAGACTGCACCATGGCCGTGAGAGGCCCGGACATCGGCACCCACCGCAGAGGTGTTTCCATGCCGGTGCATGTCCAGCTGATGCGCAGATCCGCCATGATCTTGCCCACATCGTGCAGCAGCGCAGCAAAGAACACGACATAGGTCCATTCATCCCGCTGTGCATCCATCTCTTCGACGCCGGCCCCCTCCGGGAAAAAGTGCCCGTTGCGCCAGGTCATGGCCGCGAGCGTCATCTCCAGGGTGTGTGAGAGCAGACCACCGACGTGTGCGTGGTGGTGCGACTCCGACGCGGGCATGAGCTGGATGTACTCGGCGTATCGGTGTACTGCAGGCAGCATGTCCCGCTCCCAGACGATCTGCGCCAGGCGGGACTGGCGCAACATGGTGTCGAGCACCCGGCCACCATGGACCAGTCGCAAGAGATCAGGGGCCGGCAGAATCCGAAGCCACCCGTCAACGTGTCCTCGCACTGTGGCATCGGAAGATAGCTCGGTTGGGCTTCCGTGTTGACGCTGGATGCGCAGACGGCGCTGCAGGTCTCGGTGAGCGCGGGTCCCACCTTTTGATCCAGCGCATGCATTGACCAATCATGTTCTGCGTCAACGTTCCAACAGGTAGGCCATGAGCTGCTGCGTGTACCGACCACGGCGGCTGATGTGCAAGCGCGCGTGGTCGGGAAGCTGAATGTTCTGCTCCAGAAACGCCAGCCAGGCTGCTCCAGCGGATTCCAGACGATTTCCATTGGCACATCTTCAAAGCGGCGCTCAAGTTTCCACCGCGCCGAAAAGTGCGTCACCGCTGAATTCGTGAGAACTGCAGCAAGTCGAAAGCGCATCGCCGCAGGGTCTTCAGCAGGCATAGCCTTCTGCCGTTTTCGATTGACCTCTTGCAACAGGTCAAGATACGCAATGACCGTCGCCTCGGGCATGCCGTCTTCCATCCAGCGCGCCCACACCGTCGTACATCCTCAGAAAGCCGAACACGCGAGGAATCCAGTCGGTCTGTCCCAGCTCATGCAGAAATGCTGCGACCAGGTAGGGTGCGTGTTGAGCGTCCCGCACGCTGCGCTCGCCACGTATATCCAGGCAGTTGGCGAAGCCGTCTTTCGGCGAGAGGCGTTGGCGCGTGGTCATGAGCACAAATCCCTGGTCGGAACAGAACCCGGCCACTCTAGGCAGGCGACTCCTTTCATACAACCGGAAACCCCTCAGCATCTGCGGCAGGTTTTCGCTTGACGCTGTCGTGCTGATTTGCTAGACGAACCTCGATGAGCCATGACGCCCACGTCATGGCTCATCGCCCGTTCCTGTTCCCCGAATCTCCTTTTCCAGTAAGCCCTTTGCCCCCGAGACCTTGGGAGGGGGCGCCCTTGGATAGGGCCATTAACCCGTAGGCGTCCTTTGCCGGTCCCTGCCCGCCCTCGGGGCAGCCCAGCACACCTTTGTTGTCGTTTTGATACGCCAACACAGCGCGCCTATACCTTCTGGTTGCATTCGTCAAGCGAAAACCTGCCCGCGAAATGGCAGGTTTTCGGTGGCGATCTATCCCCCCAATTCAGAAGACACTGGCCCAGCACTGGCGACGCATCTCTGGGCGTCACGTTGCCTGGTGGCCTTCGGGTCACCAGGCCCTTTCTTCCAGTGTTCTTCAACCAGTGATGAGGCGCGACCTATGACTTCAATCACTCTTGGGCCCTGATGTTGGCGCTGTGACCGCTTCTGCGGCCCCCACGTCCTCGCGCAGACACCACGCCCGACGGCAGTCAGGTGCAGGTCGGGCGCTACACCACCCAGGCGGGTGCGCCGACCGAAGCGCTGGGCGAGCCCTTGTCGGTCTTCGCACAACTGAGCTACCCGCGTCAGACCGTGAATACCGTCGGCGATGCGCTCGCGCACACCCCTGGTGCGCACCGGCTTTCGGATGGTGCCACCCGAGGCACTGGACGACGCCCGCCCGCAATTTCCCTCTCTGCCTCTGCCGGAGTCCCAGCGACGGATGGGTCCGCACAGAGTGAGTGACCTGCTCAAGACCTTGCTGGGGCCTGCCTGGCAGCTTCACAGCGATCCCGTGACCCGGCAGGTCTGGTTCACCCGGTCGGCGGTGGCTGGACAAGCTGCACACCGCAAGTGCCAAAGGCCGAGGCCAAACCCGAAGGAGCCGACGAGGTGGCCACCGTTCGTGGCTCTCGGCC
>WNGS01077307.1:0-12939 GCA_020271785.1 Procambarus virginalis | reverse complement strand
AGATATATATATATATATATATATATATATATATATATATATATATAACTGTATATATATAAAGGTTATTATTTTATAGAAGACTAGGTATACACAGTACTGTCCTGCTACCTTATTCTATGAAAGATTACAAAACAAATTCTTATAGAATTTGTGTATCACTAAGGAATACAACATTCCTTAGTGATCTCGGAAAATTAACAGAAGTTTCCTGCCACCATAATTTGCCTGTACTCGCATAAAATAGATGAGTTCCTACAGCTTCAAATGTTTCTCAAACCAAACCACCTCTGTCCCAGAGTAAAGCACAGCGACTATCTAATATAAATAAATAAATATAAATATGTTTATTCAGGAAAGGTACACATAGAGATTTTACATAAGTGGATCGATTTATAGATAGAGCTAGTACATACAATGCCAAAGCCACTATTACGCAATGCGTTTCGGCAAGAAAACATTAATATCTAAAACTTAATACTATTGAGCAAAAAGAATAAAATGTTATGAGAACAGATACAAATAAAGGTACAAAAAAAAGGGGGGAACATGACTGAAAAGCAGCACAAATACAATATGTAGACAAACAGCGTTGAATAAAAAAAAAAAATATAGACATGGGTTGACAATAGAGGGGTAAGGTAGGTTACAGGGAGTTATATAGGTAGTGTTTAGTTTTAATTTAAACTGGTTGAGAGAGGTACAGTCTTTAACATGGTTGGGAAGGTCATTCCACATTCTGGGTCCCTTGATTTGTAGAGCATTTCTAGTTTGGTTAAGTCGTACTCTTGGAATATCAAAACTGTATTTATTTCTGGGTGGTGCTCATGGGTTATGTTACAGCTTTCAATGAAGCTTTTAAGGTCAGGATTGGGCATTACAATTCAGCGTTTATATAGTATAATACACATGAGAGAATGTGCAGTGACTTAATATCTAACATATTGAGAGATTTGAGTAGGGGTACCGAGTGATGTCTGGGGCCAGAGTTGGATATTGTCCTAATAGCAGCTTTGTGTTGAGTAATTAGAGGACGTAAATGATTTGGGGTAGTAGAACCCCAAGCACAAATACCATAGTTGAGATATGGATAGATGAGGGGAGTAATAGAGAGTCACCAGGGCAGGGCGGGGTACATAATATCTGATCTTAGATTCTATTTTATAGTTTTCACAACGCTAATCTCCTCTCACCGGGCGACCAGCTATAAATTAGATAATAATGAACTATATAGGGAACTATAATGTACAATTTATTTATTTATTTATTTATTTATATACAAGAAGGTACATTGGGATTATATAGTACCAGAGACTTGAAGTTTTACATTGTTGTAGAGCCACATGCACACATATAGTGGTTCTGGCAAAACAAAGTAACTTGCTATATAAAGTAAGTGCATTAAATGGGGGGTAGTAGGACCAGACGTAAAGTGTGGGTGCCAGATGAGGGAGGCTTCTCCCGCTTGGGAGGGAGGGAGGGAAGCATCGGGGGAGAAGCACCAAAGCCATTACGACTATATAGCACTGGGAAGCGATCAGAATTTGGGATAGGACGCGGGGAGGAATGGTGCCCAACTATGGTGCAGTCGGGGATTGAACGCCGACCTGCATGAAGCGAGACCGTCGCTCTATGGTCCAGCCCAAGTGGTTGGGCATGGATGGCGGGGAGCCCTATCCGTATTTTTCAGCACGAATCCCAAGGAATTCTTGTGATTGAGAGGGAACACAATGACAGGGGGTAAAAGTACAATGGAGAGGTGGATAGTACAATGGGTAGGAGTGAGAGTACAATGGGCAGATTGACAGTACAATTGGTAGTGGGGTGAGAGTACGGGATTATAATATAAACGGAGGAAGGGTGAGGGTGGAATGTAGGTGGGAGAGGGGAGCAGTTTGGGGAGGGTGGTGAAGCTCTGAGTGTGTGTGTTAACCCCAGACTAATCACAATATTTGGATTTTGGCTTAAGACTAATACAGTACTACAGTACATTCCCCACGACTGTGTTAAGCTGCACTCAACTAGACGGGAAATCACTGTTTAATTGGTTGTGTAGCACATTGGTACCGTGGCACAGTGGTAACACACTCACCCACGCTTCGCGAGGGATACAAATACAAATAATATTCAGGTAATGTACATACATACAAGGTGAAATACAAAAGTTGATGGATTTATAGACAGAGCTAGTACATACAATGCCTAAAGCCACTATTACGCAAAGCGTTTCGGGCAGGAAAAACACTAAGACTAAAACTTAATACTCAGTTAATTTAGAATATGTCCCTGGAAATTCAGCTTGCGATCAATGAGAACGCCAAGAAATTTGCCATCTACTTTGTTACAAATTGGGTATTGTTAATCCTGAGATTTTTTGATTTGAGGATTATTGCCAAACAAAATATAGAAAGTTTTTTCAATGTTAAGGGTGAGTTTGTTGGCAGTTAGCCAGTGATGGACTTTATTTAGCTCAGTATTCACTGTGATATTTAGAGCAAGGGGTCAGGACTGGAATAAATGAAGGTTGTGTCGTCAGCAAATAGAATTGGTTTGAGATGTTGGGGGCATTTGGGAGGTCATTAATGTAGATGAGAAAGAGGAGAGGGCCAAGTACGCTGCCCTGGGGAACACCAATGTTGATGGGTAGGGTGGAGAAATTGAATTATTCACAGAAACATATTGGAACTGTCAGTAAGGTAAGACTTAAGGCACTGCAGGGAGTGACCTTGACTCCATAATGTTGTAATTTAAGAAGAAGAAGGTTTTGGTGGTTGAGAGTGTCAAAAGCCTTACGCAGGTCCACAAATAACCAAACAGGGAACTCATTTTTATCAAGAGCTGCATGAATTAAGTTAATCATACTAATAAGTGCATCGTTAGTGCTTTGGGGGGCCTGAAGCCATATTGACAAGAGCTAAGTATGTTGTGTTTGGCTAGATAAGAGTAAGCTGCTTGTAAATAAGTTTTTCAAATATTTAGACAAGTTTGGCAGAATTAATATAGGTCTGAAGTTGTTAACATCAGTGGGATCACCACATTTGTGGACAGGGGTTACTCTCGCTTTTTTAGAATATCTGGAAAGGTTTGGAGTTCAAGTGAAGTGATTGTTGAAGAGCAAGCAATGGCAGGAGCTAAAAATCTGGAGGCTTTTTGTAAAAACAGTTGGTATCTCCTCAAGGGCACTAAACTTGGTTTAAGGGAAAGGATTATGTCAGTAACATCAGTGGAATTAGTAGGCATTAGGTACAGAGACTGTGGATAGTTACCTGTAAGATAGTCCTGAATATTAGTACTGGAAGATGGAATACCATTTGCAAGGGATGACCCAATGGAAGAGAAGAACCTATTGAACTCACGAGCAGTGTCAGAGGCTGAAATGGGACCATCATTATTTGACAGGAGTATTGGTTGTTATTTAAACTCTTCTTTGATCCCAATATTTGAGAAATTGTGCTCCAAGTTTTCTTAATGTTGCCCTTTGTGTGGGTAAATTTATCTTCGTAGTATTTAATTTTGGCTCTCCTAATTATTTTAGATAGTAATGATGAGTAATTCTTTGAAAATTCTTTGGAGACGATTCCTAACCTATACTTCTTTCAAGGTCATGTTTTTTATTAATGGATTTACGTATCCCCTTTGTAAGCCAAGGATTGTTAGCCTTTTAGTTGTGACTTGTTTCGTTAGCATAGGACAGTGGGGGTCCGCGGGAGACGTCTAGCTCCCGTCACGCAGGGTGCAGTTGCACCTCCACAGATCTCCAGTATCAGCTCTTGATACTGGTAATGGCTCCAAAGGGCCACCACTTACGGGCTAATCATGCCCGTGCCACTTTTGGGTGGCTTAATCTTCATCAATCAATCAAGTGAGGGTCAGTTGTGTCCGGACCACGGTCGTGTGCGGTCGCGAGGGTTGGCGCGCTTGGTGTCTGCTGCTTGGTGGGAGGTGGAGTAGTATTACTCCACACTCTTCGTCTTTGCACGTGGTGATACAGGATATTGTGAATTTATTCTCGATTGTTGACAGTGTCGAAGAAATGGCTGAGGCGGTATGCCTAAGTGGTACTGAGGAGGACAGACAAGATGATAACAGGCCGTTTGAAGTAGCAATGAAACAGAAAGAAACGGAGAAATATGAACAGACAGTGAGAGTGACGCTGAAATTACAAAGAGACCAAAGAATGAGACCCTACTCAGCAGGACTCAAGACAAGCCATTTAATAGAAGGAAGAGGCTGTTGTTCCCTACAACATACCAATTGAATTTTCAACAAAAGCTGGAATGGACGGTACGTCTGGCTAAAGAATGTTTGGAATACGAACTACTCTTCAAGGAGGGTCTTCACGGCCCTACATAACAGTTGGGACTGAACAGGCAGTGGAACGCCTCACGACGGTTGGTTGTTTTGAAAATGTAGTGATGGTTCCTCCAGAAGAAGGTATGTTGCACACAAAGATCATAGTTTTCAAGTTTCCAACTTATTTGGATCCTGACTGTCTTCTCTCAACAATGATAATGTTGTCTGGGCAAAGAGGAACAGTTCGTGGTGACAAACAAAGCCAGGTTGTTGCCTTGGTAAAGGGTGAGGCGCCGGAGAAAATTTTTGTGCAAGGACTAGGCTATAGGAACATTGCAAAATACGTTGAGGAGCCCATACTGTGCATGAAATGTTCACGTTGGGGACATATGGCATGGAAATGCCAGTTTGACCCCAGGTGTCGGTATTGTGGGAAGAAACACGACTCGCGAGAGAGGTAGAGTCAAGATTGAAAGAAGTGAAAAAAATCGTCCCATTTTGTTGCAACTGTCGAGGCAGCCACAATGCTGGTTCCTCTCTATGCCCATGAAGCATCATCTGAAAGAGACTAGGACGGGTCCTACAAGCAGGACTAGATGGATCCTCGCAGCAAGGAAAGATTGCGCAAGAGGAACATGAGGAAACAGCTGGAGCCAACGACAGCCCCTATGATCAATGTGTGGAAGAAAGGGACGGAGAAAATAAAGGCGAGCCTAGGGAAAGTAAATCATGCAGTGGAAAAACTGAAACCTTGTGAGGACAAGGTTCAGGAAACAATATGGTCACCTCTGAGGTTTAGTTAGTTTAGTTCATTTATTATGCACCCATACCCATCTTGTGGGCGGTAGTGGAAAGGGTTACAGACACCCCATACCCATCTTGTGGGCGGTAGTGGAAAGGGTTACAGAGGCACATAATGGGCTCAGGGACTGAACCCCACAATTCATTTAGCTAAGCAAGTTACAATCTTGATGAGCTAGTTACAAAATCAATATAAGTCGTCACATCAACAATGGGTTCGAGATCGACCTCAAATACAGGTTCTAAATTAAGCAACTGACATATGTGGAGAGCTAGTGTCACAATTTATATGTTTGTCCTGCACACCGCCCCCCATCCAGTGGGCAGCGGTGGATAGGTTACAATCACTCAGTTACTACCTACAGTTAGCAAACTGGGGATATTTGGCTAAAATTTCTGGTAGCAGATCATTTTGAATGAAATATTTACACATCGCTGGAACATTGGTTATAGAATTGTCTCTAAATTCACGTATCTTTTCGCACTCCATCACATAGTGACGGAGGGTGTGCGAATAATTTTGTTGACACAGTTTACATTTGGTCAGGTCTACATCGGCAGATAATGAGAATTCCCAGAGATACTTGTAACCGAGTCTAAGCCGAGCAGCAGTAACATCAGACATCTAGAAGTCTGCTGATTTTATTGGATGATCCATAGATGTGTGGCTCCTCTTGCATGATAGTATGATGATAGATGGAATTACTGGTGTCAATTTCACTTTGCCTCAGATCTACAAGATCTTGTTGAAGTTCTCGGTGTACTGCTGCTCTCAGATTGCTCATTGACAATCCAAGGTTACACTCAACGGCTCCTTTAAAGGCAGATTCTTTGGCTATCTACGTTAACACAAGTCCTCTTGTCACAATAACTCAAACTCTTAAATTACATCACACTTGACTCCTTGAAAGTATTCAGTGAGTAATTCTTAATTAAGGTCAAACGGACCACTAATTACATCCCAATTGAGTTACGTTAACTAAGCCTACCCCAAGTGGGTGGCTTCTCAACAGTCTGTGTATCATTAATTACTATTACTTACTAATGAGTGCTAATTACCCTAATTAACCTCGAGCAATTAATTAACTGTCACCAGGACCGATAATTAATCATACATAAATACGTCTCACTCCGCACTGCCTAAGCAGGTCTCATCAAACACTGTGAATTCACGGAAGAGGAGTTAATTACTAATTAACAATGAGTGCAACTTAATCCACTGTCACCAGACAGAATATGATTAATATAACGTATTATGCTAACCCCATTGTCATGTTCACAGAAAATGGTACCATCCGTTTTCTATGTGCGGCGGCTGGACGCCAGGAGAGAAGGAAAACAGCACACAGGACGCCTGCCAAGCTTGGGAGCTACTCTATCATGTAATCGTTTATTATTATTAAAGTCAGTAACCAGGAATGACTTTACATCAACCTTACTACCAAGACTATCTCAGCTACACACAGACACCACACTGGCGACGAAGATGAACTGGGAACGCAGGTATTTTGTTCAACAAAACACAAGGAAGGAGCATGCTGTCTCGCCCAGAGAAGGAAGGAGAAGCTGTCTGTGAGCACCATACCCGATGCTGTATGCAACCCCATGCTGTGTGCTGACTGTTGCTGTGTGCTGATCGTTGCTGTGTGCTGGCCGTTGCTGTGTGCTGGCCAATGCTGTGTGCTACCCAAGCTGTGCTGACAAGCTGTGAATAGAGGAATCTGCCGACGCTGTGTACGAAACGACGCTTTGATGCAGTGTACAAAACCCGATGTTTTGGTTACGAAACGACGCTTCGTGCTACAAAATTCTTCACGCTGTGAACCAACTGCTGCCAACTGCTGCCAACTGCTGACAACTGCTGCCTACTGCTGTACCAACTGCTGACAATTGCTGTACCAACTGCTAACAACTGCTGTGTTGCTGTGAGTAGGAACAACACATGTACACAAGGGCTAGGTAAGAAGTCAGTTGCTGCTGTGTTGTGCACTGTTGTGAACTTTTGCATTAAAATGCTTGTGTGCTTTGCAAAATTAAAGTAATTACAGTGAATTCTTAAATAACATATACAGTGCAGTAAGTGTTATATATTCTGAGGAACATTTTAAGTGATAAGTTTAAATTTATTCAGTAAAAATGGCAAATATACCTCAGTTTCCTGCATTTGATCCTGACTGTGACCAGACAAACCTGTCACAGAGGTGGGTCAAATGGCTTAAAAGGTTTGAAAATTTGTTGATAGTTTCTGATATCAAAAGTGCTGAAAGAAAGCGTGCCTTTCTGCTTCACTATGCAGGTGATAGAGTTTGTGATATCTTTGATACACTGAAAGATACTGGTGGTGCCAAAGATTATGACACTGCCAAGGCCAAATTAACTGAGCATTTCAAACCAAGGCAAAATACTGCTATGGAAATTATGCATTTCAGGAGAGCAAAACAACTCTCTAATGAAACTGTTGATCAATACCATACACGTCTGCAGGGTTTAGCAGCCCATTGTGAGTTTGCTGATGTTGACAAGGAAATCAAACAGCAAATAATTGAAACATGCACATCTACACGTCTTCGTCGAAGAGCTCTAGAACTTGTTGATGATGAAAGTTCTCTTAACAAGATACTGGATATGGCTCGTCGAATGGAAGATGCTGCACGTGATGCTCGTGCCATGGAGTGCAGTGCCAACAACGGTTCTGCCACTGTTACTAACAGTCATGAAGTATGTAAGGTTCAGGGAGTACACCATGATCGTAGAAGATATCATGCCAAACCTAACATTAAATTGAGCCGAGAACCACATCACAACTGGAGTCATGGAACAAGACTCAAGCAGTCACAACGACTCACATCAGAGGTTGTCAACAATAAATGTTACAATTGTGGAGGAGACTACCCACACCAAGATAATGTTTGTCCTGCACAAGGTAAGAAGTGCTATGAGTGTAGAAAACTAAATCATTTTGGTGCTATGTGTCGTTCCGCACTAAAGAAACCACAATCAATAAATAAAAGCAATGTACGAGGATCAAGTCATAGGAGTCGAGGTGGCAAACACAATATTGCACCTCAAATCAAGAATGTTAATAATATACAAGACAACATTTCATTACAACCAGTCTCAGATGACAGTGAATGTGATTATATTTATGGAGTACAATCAATCACAAAATGGAATGATCTTCCAAACAACCCAGAGACTATAGTATACATTGCTGGCATTTGTCTCAAAATTCTTATTGACACTGGATCAAACATTGACACCATTGCTGAGTGCCACTATGAGAAATTTAAAAAACAGTTACCAAAGCTTGAAAAATACAATGGTAAAGCCACTGCCTATGCTTCAAAGGTAGCCTTACCAGTGATTGGAACTTTCACTGCAGAGATTAAGTCAAAGAATGCAATGCTCATTACTACATTCCATGTTGTTAGGAATGCAAAGGAGTCTTTACTCAGTTACAAGACTTCAACCAAATTGGGGCTACTTCAGCTTTCTAATGCTGTAGCAGTGGAATCTGCAAACAATGTTGATGCTATTGTTGCTGAATTTTCTGATCGGTTTAAATCCATAGGTTGTTATACTGATAGCAAGGTACATCTGCATATCAACCCAGATGTAATTCCAGTTGCCCAACCACATCGCCGACAACCATTCCATACTCGCAAGAAAGTCGATGCCGAACTGGATAGGCTGATAGAACTAGATATCATTGAACCGGTAACAGGCCCAACACCATGGGTAAGCCCAATTGTCACTCCACCAAAGCCGAAGAATCCAGATGAGATACGCATTTGTGTAGACATGCGTGTTCCCAACAAGGCAATAATGCGTGAACGCCATCCTACACCCACTGTAGATGATATGATATACCGCTTGAATGGTGCAACTGTATTCAGCAAGTTAGATTTAAACAAGGGCTATCATCAGCTTGAACTTGATGATGAGAGTCGATTCATCACAACGTTTACGACACATCGAGGTCTGTATAGGTACAAGCGCCTGAGTTTTGGTATTAACAGTGCTGCTGAAGTATTCCAGCACATCATCAGCCAGGTATTGCAAGATATACCTAATGCTGACAACATGTCTGATGACATCATTGTTTATGGCCGTACCCAAGCTGAACACGACAAAGCTCTTCGTGCAACATTGCAACGCTTACGAGAAAAGAATTTGACGCTAAGCCGAGCAAAGTGTGAGTTCAATCAACATAAAATTGAATTCTTTGGACATGTACTTAGTGACAAAGGTCTGTCTCCAGATCCTAAGAAAGTTGCAGATATCAAGAATGCTGCACCTCCTTCAACATCCACTGAAGTACATAGTTTTCTGGGAATGGCAAACTACTGTTCTCGCTTCATTCCAGATTTTGCTACCATTACGAAGCCTCTACGTGAGCTCCTGAAGAAAAATGCATCATGGTACTGGAGCGATGTCGAGCAAAATGCATTTGATGCTGTGAAAGATGCACTAGTAGAAAATGCGACTGCTGCATACTTTGATCCATCAATGGACACTGAGTTAACGGTGGATGCTAGTCCTGTTGGTTTAGGTGCTGTGTTAGCCCAACACAAACCTGGTCAACCAGATTCAAGAGTAGTAATTGCCTACGCCAGCCGTTCTCTCACAGATGTTGAGCAACGATACAGTCAGACAGAGAAGGAAGCTCTTGCTCTTGTATGGGGCTGTGAACACTTCAATGTGTATCTGCTTGGTGCACCCTTTACCACGATAGTCACTGACCACAAACCGTTGGAGACCATCTTCAATAATCCAAAGTCCAAACCACCAGCTCGCATTGAGAGATGGGCTCTTCGTCTGCAACCATACAACTTTACGGTGAAATACAAGCCAGGTGCAGGCAATCCCGCTGATTACATCAGTCGACATCCTGCCAACAGTTTCACCATCACCAAGCATCAGCAAGTTGCCGAGGAATATGTACACTCTGTAACCTGTGATGCAGTCCCTAAGGCTCTCACTCTTGATGAAATCCGTACTGCAACCCTAGAGGACCCAACTCTGCAAGCAACAGTGGATGCATTGACTAAGAAAAAGTTTCCACGCATCCCACCCTCAGGAGTTGACCAAGATGCATTCAAAGCACTTGAACGCATCCAGACAGAATTAAGTGTTACGCAACAACGCGACACCGTGCTGCGAGGTACTCGTATCGTCATTCCAGCTGTTCTCCAGCAACGTGCTCTGAAGCTTGCACATCAAGGACACCAAGGTCTTGTAAGGACCAAACAGCTGCTACGAGAAAAGGTGTGGTTTCCTGGCATTGATCGTCAAGCTAAGGACATGCATGATGCCTGTGTCCCTTGCCAAGCTGCAGTGGATACTTCAAGACCAACACCTCTACAACCTTCACCACTACCTGCTGCACCATGGATGGAAGTATCGATGGATTTCTGTGGACCGCTACCAACTGGAGAGTACTTGATGGTAGTCATTGATGATCACTCACGTTATCCAGAAGTAGAAATCATCACTTCCACATCTGCAAAGGCTGTCATCCCGAAACTCGACAAGATCTTTTCAAACTTTGGCATTCCTGAAGTTGTCAAGACGGACAATGGACCGCCATTTAATGGACAAGACTTTGTCAACTTTGCTGAGCATATTGGATTCAAACACCGCCGTGTGATGCCACTACATCCACAAGCAAATGGAGAAGTCGAGAGATTCATGCAACCTCTCATGAAAGCTGTACGCTGTGCTCATGCCGAAGGACGATCCTGGAAACAAGCTATGTATGCTTTTCTCAGGAACTACCGTGCAACACCGCATGGAACACTGGGCAAGTCGCCTGGCGAACTTTTATTTGGACGTCCTATGAGAATCGCACTACCTGTCATGCCAGCCAAGGTAACGGATAAACGTCTCGCTCAGAAGGATGCACTAGCCAAGGGCAAAATGAAAATTGCTCATGATCAACGTGCAAAGGAACAATTCATAAAGGTTGGAGATACTGTTCTCGTTAAAAAGAAAAAAGAGGGAAAGCTAGATATGCCGTATGATACAAAACCATATAAAGTGATTAGTGTAAAAGGAACTATGGTAACAGCGAGTAATAGAGATCATAGTATAACACGTAATATGGCTTATTTCAAAGTGATTCCAAATAGTGTAGAAAATGATGAAGTGCAAAGTCGTGCAAAAGAAAAAGAAAAAATGAGTTATAACTCGATAAACAATTCATCGAGGGATATTCTTGTACTTAAGGACTCTCGTCCAAAACGACATGTTAAACGCCCTACACGATATGATGATTAATTGTGTTCCTATGTAATGCAAAGTATTTACTTGTTATGCTGAACTAAATTTAATATTGTTTGAATAATGCAGATCTCTCATTCAATATTTTGTAACTTTGTATTACAGTTTCTTTCATGTTTGTTTAACATTGAAATCCTTTGTGGTAAAGATTGTTTAAATTCTTTGTGTGTTTAATTAATGTTAAATGTATGCAATATCTCTTGATATGTTAATAACTTACTTTGTGTCAATAACTTTGCTTTGTGCTACAAGCATGGTAGACATCCTGTATTCATTCTTTTTAAAGAAAAGGAGGGATGTCATGTTCACAGAAAATGGTACCATCCGTTTTCTATGTGCGGCGGCTGGACGCCAGGAGAGAAGGTAAACAGCACACAGGACGCCTGCCAAGCTTGGGAGCTACTCTATCATGTAATCGTTTTTAAGTATTAAAGTCAGTAACCAGGAATGACTTTACATCAACCTTACTACCAAGACTATCTCAGCTATACACAGACACCACAGGTCCTTCAGTACATGGACAGGGTGGTTGTAAATGATGTCTTTCAAATGTTTGAGAGCCCACACCACAGTTAAAGCTTCACGTTCTGTTGTCGAGTAATTCTTTTCTGTTTTGGAGAGGACTCGGCTTGCAAATGCAATGGCATGTTCTTTTCTTTGCTAGTTTGTGTTACTACGGCTCCTAACCCAATATTACTGGCGTCGGTAACTAAGACAAACAGTTTGGAGAAGTCTGGGAACTTGAGAATGGGAGCAGATATCAACGCCTCTTTGAGTGTTTTAAATGCTTTCTCCTGAACAGCTGTCCACTAGAACGAGACATCTTTCTTAAGGAGGTGAGTGAGAGGAGATGCAATTACTGAGTAGCCAGTGATGAAATGATGGTAGAATCTTGCTACGCCTATGAACTTTTGTACAGCCTCAACATTATGAGGGGCAGGATAGTTTTTCACAGCATCTATCTTTGAGTCAAGAGTGGTGATGCCTTGTGAGGTGACATTATGGCCAAGAAACTTTATCTCTTTCATCATGAAGGCTCATTTGCTAAGTTTAATTTTCAGATTAGCTTCAGATATTTTCTGAAGAACACGTTCTAAATTTTGAAGGTGGGTTGGTACATCCTTGGACATGATTATGAGATCATCGAGGTAAACCAAAAGGGTATTACCTATTGTGACGGACCTCGGCGCCATGTACGATCCAGGTACCGAACTATACCAGTTGACCCTCCCATTAATTGTAGTTTCCCATCTTTTAGTCGGCTGGGCTGGAGGTGGACAACCAACCAGGGACGGGAAATGGAAGGCAGTGAAGCCGAGATAGTGGAAGAGTACTGGGGTCGACCTGAAGGTGTTAGCCAAGTGGGCTAGTTGAGCGTTGTGGCTTCTCACTCCTGAAGGTACTAGCCAGTTGGCTAGTTGAGCGGCCCGCAGTTGAGCGCTGTGGACGTCACTCCTGAAGGTACTAGCCAGTGGGGCTAGGGAGCAATGTGGTTGGCACTGTAGACTTCACTCTAGAAAGGTGCTAGCCTGAGGGGCTAAGTGAGCGCTTTGGACATTGCCG
>WNGS01077293.1:0-23850 GCA_020271785.1 Procambarus virginalis | reverse complement strand
TTATTCAGTTCCTCACACACTTCCTAGTCGTTTGTAGTGAACCTTCTGCCCTCTCCCCTATCCTTAATTTCATACCGTTCCTTTACTGTTGTTTTTCTCCTGATGTGGCTATGCAGCAATTTAGGCTGAGTCTTTGCCTTGCTTGCGATGTCGTTTTCGTATTGTCTTTCTGCTCTCTTCTCATCCTGACAAATTCATTCCTGGCATTCTGGTGTCTTTCTCTGCTCTCCAGTGTCCTGGTATTTCTATAGTTTCTCCATGCCCTTTTACTTTGTTGCTTAGCTAGCCTACATCTCTGATTAAACCATGGGTTTCTCATCTTCATTTCACTGTTTTCCTTTTGGGCTGGGACAAACTTGTTTGCTGCGTCCTTGCACTTTTGCGTGATGTAGTCCATCATATCTTGGGCCATCTTTTCCCTGAGCTCTGTTTCCCATGCTATATCTGTTAGGAATTTTCTTATCTCCTCATAGTTTCCCTTTCGGTATGCTAACCTTTTGGTTTCGGTATCCCTCTTCGAGTTGGATAACCCTTCAATCAGGTACTCAACCACCAATACACTGTGGTCGCTCATTCCTACTGGGGCCTCAAAACCGATTTCTCTTATGTCAGAGTCGTTCAGGGTGAAGACCAGGTCGAGTCTCGATGGTTCGTCATTTCCTCTCATCCTTGTGGGTTCTCTGACATGCTGGGTTAAGAAGTTTCTAGTCACCACCTCCAGTAGTTTGGCTCTCCACGTATCCTCGCCGCCATGCGGTTCCTTGTTCTCCCAATCAATCCTTCCGTGATTGAAGTCCTTCATGATGAGCAGGTAGGATCTATTTCTACAGGCAGCAGAGGCTGCCCTCTCAATTATAGTGTTAACTGCCATGTTGTTGTTTTTGTACTCTTGACTGGGTCTTCTGTCATTTGGTGGAGGGTTATATATTACTGCTACTACTATCCTTGGTCCTCCCATTGTCATGGTGCCTGCTATGTAGTCTCTGAACTCCTCACAGCCCGGGATGGCCATCTCCTTAAAACTTCATTCCTTTCTCATGAGTAGGGCCACTCTGCCTCCTCCCCTACCTTCCCTCTCTTTCCTTATTACTGTGTACTCCTGGGGAAACACAGCATTCGTTATGATTCCAGAGAGTTTTGTCTCAGTGAGTCCGATTACATCTGGGTTCACTTCCCAGTGAAGGAACTCAATGTTGCTAGTATCATTCGAGTTACCAGGTTTTATAAATGTGTGAGTGTATGCACTCACCTAGTTGCGCTTGCGGTGGTTGAGCCACGGTTCTTTGGTCCCGCCTCTCAACCGTCAATCAACAGGTGCATAGGTTCCTGAGCGTATTGGGCTCTATCATATCTACACTTGAAACTGTGTATGGAGTCTGTCTCCACCTCATCACTTCCAAGTGCATTATTTCTAAGTGCACTAAAAAGATTTTTTCTATTTTCTCTATGGGTCATTTGGGCACTCAATTTCCGCATGTGTCCGTTAGTGCGTGTGCCTCTTGTTTTAAATAAACTGTCTTTGTCTACCCTATCAATTCCTCTGATAATCTTGTATGGGGAGATCATTTTCCCCTAACTCTCCTATAAAGTGAGGAGTTTATAATTTTCATTGTTTATGGTCCTCAGTCCTGGCACTAGTCTGGTGGCAAACCTCTGAATTTAGATTCATGCTTGATGAGACATGAACTCCATGCTGGAGCTGCATACTCCAGGATTGGTCAAACATACGTGGTATACAAGGTTCTGAATGAGGCCTTACTCAAGTTTCTAAAGGCCGTTCTTTTGTTTACCAACCTGGCATATGTCACTGATGTTATCCTTTTGATGTGGGCTTCGGAGGACAGGTCTGGCGTGATATCAACCCCCAGGTCTTTCTCTCTCTCTGGTTCTTGAAGAATTTAATCTCCTAAATGATACCTTGTTTTTGGCCTATGGTGTGTATGTGTGTATGTGTGAATGTGGGTGAGAGAAAGAAATATATACTGCAGATATGATATATTTTATATATATCAAATCTATACGTATATGCATATAAATATGATACATTTGTAAATATATTGAATTAAAAAAATATGTCTAAGAGCTGTTGCATTAGATAATCGATGGATAGAGAGGCGGGGTCCAGGAGCACCGCTCGACACTGTACGCACAAATAGTTAATACACCAACACTCGTAAACTCAATGTTGCTAGTATCATTCGAGTTACCAGGTTTTATAAATAGGCAAATGACTGAAAGCAATCAGAGTGTGGAGTGCGTAGACATATACATAAACCAGAGCCATACTCTCTTTAAGTCTACCTCAGAGCTTCAGGAATTTACAGCGGCAGAGTCTGCGAAACAACGAGGTTCTCCTAGATGCAATGTAGCTTACCAGCCAAGGAACGGGACGGACCACACTGGTCGGTCTATATACGAGGAGACTTTACGATTGTTCTGACTTATGATTCAGACTAGAATACACTTGATGGTTGGTCAAGAAGCTCGGGGAGTGACCTGTAGCACTCTCTTGACTTTTTTTGTTTTTATTATTATTTACTTCCACAGACGTGACCACACATTTACAATGCTAACCATCATATATATGTTTTCTTCTGTCCTGCATGGATAAGGTTAAATATCAGTTAAACATATAGTTTAGTGTTTTATTAAACAATCAACCACAGAAGGTGATTGTAGTGCTTTTAAAATGCTAATCTAACCTACATATATAAATACACTGATTTATGTCTGCCCTACAGAAAGTGTTCGATGTGTCTTTTTACATAATGTCATTAATATGCGTTAAAAAAGGTAAAATGCAAATCTGACCAGCTTCCACATATCCTGTATATACATACATACATACATACACACATACATACATTTGATAAAATGCTATGCCCAAGATTACCATCCGAGTGCCGGCGGGGAAGTGGTTCAAATAGCTTCGGCTATCACTTCCTTATGTCCGGTCGTGATGGTCAAGCGGATTAAGGTATCCCTGTACATATCAGTTGCATTGCTCCTGGCAGTATGGGTTTGAGTCACTTCTGGGGTGTGAGTTTTCAGTTGCATATAGTCCTGGGGATCATTCAGGCTTGTTTGCATTTGTGTTCCTCACATGTTGTCCCAAAAATGAGGTGATTTGATAAAATGCTATGCCCAAGATAACCATCCGAGTGCCGGCGGGGAAGTGGTTCAAATAGCTTCGGCTATCACTTCCTTATGTCCGGTCGTGATGGTCAAGCGGATTAAGGCATCCCAGTACATACCAGTTGCGTTGCTCTTGGCAGTATGGGTTCGAGTCACTTCTGGGGTGTGAGTTTTCAGTTATATATATATATATATATATATATATATATATATATATATATATTGTGACAGTGTTCCCCCCCTTCTAATTCTCCCACGCCTGCTGTAAGAGTCATGTCCACTATTCCCAAGCGTTCTCTACTTTGCAGGCATCAGTTGAACATATGTGGGAGAGAACAGTATTCTCGCTGAGCCGAGAAATTTATGAAAGAAGAATATTTTGGCCTGTGGGATAGGCCCTTTAGGGAGCCAAAATGGCGTTGGCGAGTCTGTTCTCCCGCCAAAACGGTGTGACGTCAGTGTCGCCAGATTGGTCACCGTCAGCGACGTGGCACTGGGAGCCAATGAAAACCTGTTTTGGAAAATGTGACGTCACATAGGCAGGGGGAGTCCAGCCGTAGCGGCGCTTTCGTGCCATCAGTCTCACACGACGCGTCCGAGAGGCAGGACGTGCGACCGGTCATCCTGTCTGAGTGATGGATTACCGAGCTCCGGTGGATGTAAGCGTCTCCTGTTGTTAGCGCGCACTCTGTGAGGTCTTCCTGCAACCCAGATGTGGCTCAGATAAAGAATTGACAGAATATTGAGCAACAAGTGCTCAGGGACAGGTGCGTTGCAAGAAGTGGGCCGGGCACTGACGCGTGCAACGTCCTTGACGGTTCACCAGAATACGAGACAGTTTAGTGGCTGGGCCATTCCGCCGTGAGTGAACCGGGTTGACCGCCTTGTCAACCAGGTTGAACGTGTGATCGACGATCCTGTCAAGTTTGGCAGTAACCCCACCTTCGTGGAACCCTACGAGTCAACAGTTGGATGCAAGCACGTCGAGAAGTCTTCCCAAATACATAGTGACATACCTAGACGACGAGGGAATTGACAGTGTAGTGAGCTACAAGTGCTCTGAAGTCGGGTGCTGTGCGTGTGGAGCTTAAGCAGTATCGTCTGGGACGGCTGATAACTTCACGGTGACTTCGTAGTGGTGAGAGGCAGTTCCTCTGGGAGTACAGTGACAAGGGACTATTTGGGAAACGTACGACGACCGCCGAGACGTAGGCTGGCTGCCGTAGTTGGGAGGAAAGTTGACGGCCAGGAGACCGACTTCAACCCGGCGACGTACTGTAGGGGAAGCACGGACCTGCAGTGTACAGAAAGCGACGAGACTCGAAAATCCTATGACGTTGGCTTCTGTTTCTGGAGGGTGTACGAGGCGAGAGCCTGGACCAGGAGCTACAACCCAACTGTCATCCTAGGATAGGTGAAGTAGGTGTTTACAGTTACCCTCCCATTTCCCCTTTAGTTAGCAATAGATACTTGTCAGAATATTTTATATGTCGTGAGCAAGTCTCACCTGAGTCTAAGTCACAGAGAGCACAGTGTGTGGTGAGGCTACCCAGAGTACTCACAGTATCAGTTTACACATATATCTATGTGTGGGTGTGTGCAAGCACCAGGATTCATTAAGGAATTTACTGTGACTGTAATTCATTTCCTGTGATTATTATTATTATATATATTAGTAGTAAACCAGATTGGTACTAGGCTATTGAGTCCAAACTTGATATACATGCCTGTGTGTTGATCTCCATGATTTATTGATATAAATGCCTGTGTATTGATCTCCATGATTTATTGATATAAATGCCTGTGTATTGATCTCCATGATTTATATATATAAATGCCTGTAATTTGATTAATGATTTATCTATGACATGCCTGTGTACTGAATATATCATATACGTGAAGTGATTGCCAGTGATATATCTTTAAGAGGAAGTATAGATATAAAGATAAGTTAAGTGATCAAGCGAGTGCATTCACAGTAAATATTATTAAGAATAGAGTAATCTTTTGTTACGATGAAAAGTCACTGTGAGTGCAGTGTGAATAAGATATTGATCGTGAGGCCAGTGAAGTGGTGTATCGCAACCCAGTGGAAACATAAGTATGTCATGTGAATGTTAAATACAGTGTTTTGCGAAAAGTTAAATAAACGGGGATCGTGACAGAATTAGAAAACAAGCACTATTCTTTCTCACGGGTGCTAGGGCCCGGAGTCAGTTGACTTTGACAGATGACGCGAGGGGTTGCCGTGTGTTACCATTTGGTGCGTTCCGGATTATTTGTCATTATTTGCGGCGGATTGAGCAGCTGTTATACAATGATCCTGATATGTTTTTTGATGCATATATATTTCTCGTTGTCTTTTAAGTAAAATACCAAAACTCTTTGGTGTTTGATATGATCCCCTCCAATTATCTTGTAACTGCCAAAAGGAAATAGGAGAGNAGATTTATTGATATAAATGCCTGTGTATTGATCTCCATGATTATTGATATAAATGCCTGTGTATTGATCTCCATGATTTATATATATAAATGCCTGTAATTTGATTAATGATTTATCTATGACATGCCTGTGTACTGAATAATATCATATACGTGAAGTGATTGCCAGTGATAAATCTTTAAGAGGAAGTATAGATTTAAAGATAAGTTCAGTGATCAAGCGAGTGCATTCACAGTAAATATTATTAAGAATAGAGTAATCTTTTGGTACGGTGAAAAGTCACTGTGAGTGCAGTGTGAATAAGATATTGATCGTGAGGCCAGTGAAATCATAAGTATGCCATGTGAATGTTAAATACAGTGTTTTGCGAAAAGTTAAATAAACGGGGATCGTGACAGAATTAGAAAACAAGTACTAGCTTTTCTCACGGTCGCGAGGGCCTCGATCAGCTGATATTGACAGATGACACGGGCGTTGTGGGTGTTACCATCCGATGTGCTCCAGGTGTTTTGCTACGGATTGAGCAGTTGTTATACAATGATCTGATATGTTTTTTGATGCATATAGTTTCTCGTTTTTTTAAGTAAAATACCAAAACTCTTTGGTGTTTGATATCATCCCCTCCATATCTTGTGACCGTGTAAGGAAGTAAGACAGAGTGACAGAAGTAATTACTTGCCTGAGACCAAACTAGTCGAAATTGCTCTTACCACAATTACCACAATTACACCTCACCACTGCAGTGTTACTGGACACCTAAAAACACCAGTTGGCGACCTTGAAGGCTGTGTTATAGTTCTCTGCCAGGGCGGGCCACAAATTGAGGAAACAATCTGTGTCTCCACTCATCTTACAACTTAAGGCCGGTTGTGAGATCGTCTGGGGTACTCTCCTGGGCACGCAGTGGGGCCTAGAGGATCGAGGGAAGACCCGTAGAACGACGGTGAGTAAGGGTTAATATCAGAGCAACCACCTCGAGAGGAGATCCAGTCTACCATTGCTTTAACCCTTAACCCAAGAACCGTGTGCACCCCGACATTGGCGACCTTGCCAGGATAACGAGCAAGATCAAGGTTGTAATTGTGGTATTAGATATCAGGCCTAAGTTTTCACTCGCAGTCACAAGTTGGAGGACAGGATGACAGCGGTCCTGAATTTTAGAGGTTCGGAGAGAGACCTTGCTAGAGCCCAGAAGTATATTGATACAGGGGATGATGAAATCTTGCAAGAGTGTACCCAGGAACAACTTTGGTTGATCGCTAAAATGTATGGTGTTAGGTTGAAGTCAGATAGGGCGTCTGGTAAACGAAAGGAAATCAGGGCAATAACACAAATAGACAGAGTAAGCATGTTCTGCAAAACTCAGGACGAGAAGATTCTAGACACGTGCACTGGGAGGCAGATAAGGATGTTGGAAGACCATTTCGGCCTAAAGGGTAGGCATGGTAAGGTAGAGGATAGACGCGACGCACTGCGGACTTGGTTAAGGGAACAAGAAGCAGAGCGAGAGGCACAGCTGCGCAGAGAAGAACGAGAAGCACAGCTGAAGCACGAGGAAGCAGAGCGAGAAGCACAGCTGCGCAGAGAAGAAAGAGAAGCACAGCTGAAGCGCGAGGAAGCAGAAAGAGAGGCACAGCTGCACAGAGAAGAACGAGAAGCTCAGCTGAAGCGCGAAGAAGCACAGCTGTGTAGAGAAGAATCCGATAGGTTGGAAGAAATTTCAGTGGAAACGATGATGCGCCAAGTGACGAAGGAATTAATATAAACTCAAGTAGCAGCAGGGAAAGCAGCCTTGAGAGGCGCGAGGTGAAACCAAAATTGGAACCAGGAGACAATGAGTACAGCTGCAACGTGAAGAGAGGCAGGCTCGGCTTGAGCAAGAGAAAGCCAAAGCCGAGCAAGAGCAAGCTAAAGCTGAGCAAGAGAAAGCTAAAGCCGAACAAGAAAAGGCTAAAGCTGAACAGGAAAAACTTAAAGTTGGACAAGAGAGAGCCAAGGCCGAACAGGAAACGGCCAAGGCTGAACTGGCTATGATAAAGATGGAGGCCGCTAAAGTAGAACAAGAGAGAATTAAGACGGCACGAAGGGAGAACAGATTGAAGAATAAATAAATAAATAATAAATAAATATGTTTATTCAGGAAAGGTACATACATAGAGAGATTTTACATAAGTGGATCGATTTATAGATAGAGATAGTACATACAATGCCTAAAGCCACTATTACGCAATGCGTTTCGGGCAAGAAAACATTAATATCTAAAACTTAATACTAATTGAACAAAAAGAATAAAATGTTTTGAGAACAGATACAAATAAAGGTACAAAAAAGGGGGGAACATGACTGAAAAGCAGCACAAATACAATATGTAGACAAACAGCGTTGAATAAAAAAAAAAAATAAGACATGGGTTGACAATAGAGGGGTAAGGTAGGTTACAGGGAGTTTATCAGGTAGTGTTTAGTTTTAATCTTAAACTGGTTGAGAGAGGTACAGTCTTTAACATGGTTGGGAAGGTCATTCCACATTCTGGGTCCCTTGATTTGTAGAGCATTTCTAGTTTGGTTAAGTCGTACTCTTGGAATATCAAAACTGTATTTATTTCTGGTGTGGTGCTCATGGGTTCTGTTACAGCTTTCAATGAAGCTTTTGAGGTCAGGATTGGCATTACAGTTCAGCGTTTTATATATGTATAATACACATGAGAGAATGTGCAGTGACTTAATATCTAACATATTGAGAGATTTGAGTAGGGGTACCGAGTGATGTCTGGGGCCAGAGTTGGATATTGTCCTAATAGCAGCTTTGTGTTGAGTAATTAGAGGACGTAAATGATTTTGGGTAGTAGAACCCCAAGCACAAATACCATAGTTGAGATATGGATAGATGAGGGAGTAATAGAGAGTCACCAGGGCAGGGCGGGGTACATAATATCTGATCTTAGAAAGAATGCCAACAGTTTTTGAAACTTTTTTTGATATATTTAGAATGTGTCCCTGGAAATTAAGCTTGTGATCAATGAGAACGCCAAGGAATTTGCCATCTAATTTGTTACAAATTTGGGTATTGTTAATCTTGAGATTTATTTGGTTAGAGGATTTATTGCCAAACAGAATATAGAAAGTTTTGTCAATGTTAAGGGTGAGTTTGTTAGCAGTTAGCCAAAGATGGACTTTCTCTAGCTCAGTATTCACTGTGGCATTTAGAGCAAGGGGGTCAGGACTGGAGTAAATGAAGGTTGTGTCGTCAGCAAACAGAATTGGTTTGAGGTGTTGGGAGGCATTTGGAAGGTCATTAATGTAGATGAGAAAGAGGAGAGGGCCAAGTATACTGCCCTGAGGAACACCAATGTTGATGGGTAGGGTAGGAGAAATTGAATTGTTCACAGAAACATACTGGAGTCTGTCAGTAAGGTAAGATTTGAGGTATTGCAGGGAGTGTCCTCTGACTCCATAATGATGTAATTTAAGAAGAAGGTTTTGGTGGTTGACAGTGTCAAAAGCCTTTCGCAGGTCCACAAATAACCCAACAGGGAACTCATTTTTATCAAGAGCTGTATGAATCAAGTTAATCATACTAATAAGTGCATCATTAGTGCTTTTTTTGGGTCTGAAGCCATATTGGCAAGAGCTAAGTATATTGTGTTTGGCTAGATAAGAGTAAAGCTGCTTGTAGATTAATTTCTCAAATATTTTTGACAGGTTAGGCAGGATTGATATAGGTCTGTAGTTGTTAACATCTGTGAGATCACCACATTTGTGTACCGGGGTTACTCTCGCTTTTTTTAGAATATCTGGAAAGGTTTGGAGTTCAAGTGACTTGTTGAAGAGCAATGCAATTGCAGGGGCTAAAGTTCTGGAGGCTTTTTTGTAAATTAAAGTTGGTATTTCCTCAAGGGCACTAGACTTGGTTTTAAGGGAAAGGATTATCTCATTGACTTCAGTGGAATTAATAGGCTTTAAGTACAGAGACTGTGGATAGTTACCTGTAAGATAGTCGTTAACACCAGTACTGGAGGATGGAATATCGTTCGCAAGGGAAGAACCAATAGAAGAGAAGAACCTATTGAACTCAATAGCAGAATCAGAGGCTGAAAGCTGACCATCGTTATTGGACAGGAGTGTATGTTTGTTATTTAGAATCTTCTTTGATCCCAAGATTTGTGAAATTGTGCTCCAAGTTTTTTTAATGTTGCTCTTTATTTGGGTAAATTTATCTTCGTAGTATTTAGTTTTGGCTCGTCTAATTATCTTAGATAGCAGTAAAGAGTAATTCTTTGAGAATTCTTTGGAGACAATACCTAATCTATACTTCTTCTCAAGGTCATGTTTTTTATTAATGGATTTAAGTATTCCCTTTGTTAGCCAGGGATTGTTAAGCCTTTTGGTTGTGACTTGTTTTGTAAGCATAGGACAGTGGGTGTTATAAAGGCTTAGAGTTTTTTGAAGAAAAGATTGCACTGCTAGGTTGATGTCCCCTATGTTACCTAACTCTGACTCCCAGTTGACATTATCAGCAGCAGTTATAAAATTGCCTATAGCAGATTCATTGTGCAGCCTAAAACTTATCTCCCTTGACTCTAGAGGTGGTTTGTTAATGTTAGTTAAGAGAAATGTGGGGTAATGGTCTGTAGTGCTGTCGGTGATTATACCTGAAGTAAGCGGAGAGGTTATGTTGGTCCAGATGTGATCTAGAGTCGTGGCAGTACTATCAGTGATTCTGGTAGGTCTAGTGATTAAGGGTATGAGGAAGCAGGAATTCATACAGTTGAGGAAGCTAACAGTAGTAGGGTGCTCAGGCTCGCAGAGGTCAATATTAAAGTCCCCTGCGATAATTAGATGGTTTTTGTTAAGTCTGTTATCGAGTATTAGATTTCTAAGGTTTGAATTGAATTCGGGCACATCAGTGTTAGGAATCCTATAGACTGCTCCCACAGACAGGATAGATTCGGTACCCTTTACTCTGAAACTGGCGAAGATATACTCCCCACAGCAGTCTCTAGTTCTAATTACTTTTAAGCATGTTAGTTCATGATGGTAGTAAAGAGCAGTACCACCACCTCTCTGAGTTTGACGACAGTTGTGAATTGCCAAGTAGTTAGGCATGTTAAAGAGTTGAGTAGTATCCTCTTTCAACCATGTTTCAGTAAGTACAATAAAAGTGAATTTGTTGTCAACAGTTTCAATCAAGGCACTAACATCATCGAAATGTTTACCTAGGGATCTAACGTTCAGGTTGATTACAGAGATATTGTGATTATGAGTTAATACATTGTTAACATCTTGTGCTGCAAAATAACTGCAATTTAGATCATTAAAATGATGATTGTCATAGATAGTGGATAAGAGGTTTAGTTCAGGGTCTATACGTGACTGCATAAAGAGGCTGGTTGCAGGAAAACAAGGCAGTTGTGGCAAATACAAAGTCGAATTAAGCTATAAGTGGGGAAAAAATATATAAACAAGACTATACAAAACAAACACAAAATGAACAACAAAGAAAAAATGAGGTAGCTAACAAGGGTCTTACAAGGGTACAATGGAGTAAGGGAGTATGGTGAGGCTAGGCAACCTAGGTAGTAAATGAACTCAGAGAAAAAACATATAAACATAGACTATACAATACAAAAGGTATAGATATACAAAAAAAGATATAAACAAAACTATACAATACAAAAACAAAATGAACAAAAAAAGAAAATTGAGGTAGATTGCTTACAAGTATTCTCAGGTACACTGAAAGTAACAATATGCTATTTGAGACACAGGCAAAGCCAGGGGTACACTGGAGTAAAGGAGTATGGCGAGGCTAGGCAAACTAGGTAAAAGACGAAATCAGAGAAAAAAGTTGAAAAATAAGTATAGGACAAATTTAAGCAAATGATTATATAATATAACTAGTTCAGTTATGACTGTACAACTATTAAGACCTAAAGGAATAATTAAGACAATTAATTAAGTCCAGTAACAGACTAGTAAAGAGTAATTTAGAAATTCAGCTAGAAGTGAAACAAGGAGACTTAAGTTACCTAGCCCGCACTAGGTGACAAGGGGGTTAATTAAGTTGATTCATTGAAAGTGACAATAAGGTGAGGCAAACCACTTTGGGAGAGGAAAGTGTTGAGGTTCTCTTCATTAGTAATTGTAAACATTTTCCCCTCAGCAGTCTTTCTCACTTTAATCAATCCATCTCTTACAAAGCACTGATGAATCGCCTCTGGGTTTTGATGACGGATTTGACGCAGGCGGTAGAGGAGTTGCTGTCTTTTCCTAGTCAAGCACTCGTTGATGTATATTCCCTTCCGTTGGGATGCAGCTGACCGAACAAGATGCGATTTCAAGGACTGGGAAGTCAGCTTCAGGCGAATTTTCCGCTGGTTTTGACCTGATGGATTCTTTTTGCCTACTCTGTAGGCAGCAATAATGTCTGTTTTATTTATAATGACCTGCAATTCGTTTTTTATGAGAGCCTGAGCTATTTCAACACATTTTTCACCTTCACGCTCCACAGGTATATCTTGGGATGACATAATAACAGAGTCCAGCAGCTTTTGCTGATCTTGTTCTTCCTGGGAGACGGAACGTTGAGCGGATAATGTACTGATACATTCGGTCATTTTGTTGAGAGTTTCCTCTTGTTTTTTTATTGCTTCATCAGTTTTCATAAGATTGTTTTTCTCACGGAGATCATTCAAGTCATGCTGGAGTTGTTCTTGGCTAGCCTTAAAGTTTCTAATATCGTCGCGGAGGAGGGTTATTTCTTGTTGTTGACGATGGAGATTCGCACAGTTAGCTAGATTCTCATTTTGAAGACTCAAGATGATAGCATTTTGAGACTCAAGGACTAGGCACAACTTTTTAAACCACTGATTCTCGGTCCAGTTCAGGAACTCCGGTGAGGGACCGGAAGCTCGCTTGAATTGCGTAAACTGGGATGTTAGCATGTTAATGGGAGAGGATTGAGAGGACCCCGCTCCCTTGCTCAATGGGGTTGAGGGGTAGAGCAGCACCTCTGCCGTGGACCCCAGAGCTTCCAGATGGAGAAACACGAAGGCTGTCAGAGTTGGCCGGGATGGATGCCTTGTTAGGGGGTTTGTTGCTCTTATTTCCCTGCGAAGTCACGTTTTTAGGAGACATAATTGTTAGAGAATGGACCAGGGGTATTTGTTGTGGAGAAACTTGCGTCAGGCAGCGCGGTGGCGAGGAGAGGCGGGCAGCATGCACTGATACTCACAGCCGTGGCGGTTTGTTGTGAAATTTGATTGAGATGGATTGAGTTGCTTTTGGTTTGTTTCTTTGATAGTGCTATAACATGCTTGAACTCCAGGTACTTAGCTGCCTGTGGGTGGCGGTCTACATCATCTAGCAGTAGTTTGAGGGCTGTAAAACAGCTAAGAGTGAGGAGCGTAGCGTGCACTCAACAGCGTCAGACGACGACCAAACATCCAATGTTTGGTGAGGTGAGACGCAGCAAAAGGCAGACCCAGAAGAGTCTGGGGTGAGAAGAATTTTGATAAATGGGCGGATAAACGTAAGTACCCTAAAACTCAGAAGAGTAGGTCGGATGGTTGGAGGACAGGACCGAGTTATCCCAAGTCCTACCCCTCAAGTGGAGACAGTAGAGGACAGAAGAGTGCTGTGGAACCGCCGAAGAAGCCACCGAGGGAGAGCTCAAGAGATCTTGTTATTGTTACGGCCGGAGAAGCTGAGCATGAGTCTTTGGAGGGCGCAAGAGAAGTCCGTGGGAGAAGAAGGATCCGTTGCTACAACTGCGGGTTAATGGGACACATCGCGCGCGAATGTAGACGTCCTAAGCAGCGGGGTTACGTTGCTTTTGTACGGGTAGAGGAACAGTTAGCCGAAGGAGTGCTGGATGGACCCGTACTTAGGAAGAAAGAGGCTAAACCATTCGTGCGTGAGGGAACTGTAAGGGTGGGGGACGCAGACCCCATCCCGGTAATGATGCTAAGAGACACTGGGGCGGAATTTACCCTGGTGAGCAGAACCCTTTTCCCTGAGTGTCACGAGAATACCTGTGTAGGAGAGGCAAGTGTGACCACTGTGGGAGGCCCAGTGCAGATGCCCCTACACCGGGTGACCTTGAGTTCGGATTATGGATGCCAAACCCTAGTAGTGGGGGTCTGTGCGACGATGCCAAGAATGGAGGCACAGGTCATTTTGGGAAATGACGCATGTGGAGGACGTGTCCTACCGAACCTCGTGAAGGACGAGAAGTGCTTGGAGCACTTCGAGAAGAAAGGCGAAGTGTTCGACGTCTGCGGGGACGAGAATGGAATCGCCATGGAGGCGTTCCCTGTCAGTGCTGTAACGCCGAGGCAGTGCGACGGACGAGGAGAGCGTGGATCTGATAAGGCCGACGAGGAGACGTCCGCCGGCTTGGGAATTGATCACCTCGTTATGGAACCCGGAGAGCGAATGGAGGGCGAAGGCAGCCCAGATGGTGAGGTACAGGTGACCCTCACCGGTTCTCCAGGGGTGGACCGCACTCGTCTCGAGGAGGTGCAGCAGACAGAATCCCCCAAGTTGATTTGTAAGGCCAAAGGAGGACGTATTGGTCCCGAGAAAGCTACTCACTTTTACAGGCAAGAAGGCATGTTGGTAAGACAGTGTAAACCTGTAAGGATGGAGGTCGGAAAAGCCTCTCCAAGTATGAGAGACCATGTAGCGTTACCAGCCAAGTGCAGAGCGGCAGTGTTGAGTCCGTTGCCCGCTGTTGACTCCGCGGGTCGCCTAAGGGTGACCACGATGCGACGTTCAACGTCGAGAGAAGTGGCTGGGCAACTACAACATCTTTTCTCGTGGGTGAGGAGGCCCAGGGAAAATCAGGCTGACAGTGGAAATACATTCCGGTCTGAGTGTTTCAGACGAACAGCGATGAATTGGGGAGTGATGCAGATTCGGTTGTTGCCCTACCGATCGCAGTCGAAGGGGGTGGTCGGAAGGCTCCACTCCACCTCGGAGACAACTCTGAAAATGTTCTGCGTAGAGCAGGAAGACGAGTGGGAACAGACAGCGGACCCTGTTTTGTTGGCCATTCGCAAAGCAGTGGCAGAACCGTTAAACTTCTCACCGTTCCAGCTGGTGAACGGACACGAGGTGTGGAGCCCTTGGTCCGTAATAGGTAAGCAGTGGACGCCCAGGATGACCTTGAAGACGGTCTGCAGACACATGAGGAGTGTCACACATTGGCGGCTGCAATACTGGCTGGAAGCCAAGATTTTCAATGGAAAGGACAACGTAGTCGCAGATGCGTTGTCCCGCATGCACTAACCAGACATGACTCTTATTTTAAGGGGAGGGGTATGTGACGGTGTTCCCCCCCCCTTCTAATTCTCCCATGCCTGCTGTAAGAGTCATGTCCACTATTCCCAAGCGTTCTCTACATTGCAGGCATCAATTGAACATATGTGGGAGAGAGTAGTATTCTCGCTGAGCAGAGAAATTTGTGAAAATAGAATATTTTGGCCTGTGGGATAGGCCCTTTAGGGAGCCAAAATGGTGCTGGCGAGTCTGTTCTCCCGCCAAAACTGTGTGACGTCAGTGTCGCCAGATTGGTCACCGTCAGCGACGTGGCACTGGGAGCCAATGAAAACCGACTTTGGAAAATGTGACGTCACATAGGCAAGGGGGTCCAGCCGTGGCGGCGCCTTCGCGCTATCAGTCTCACACGACGCGTCCGAGAGCAGGACGTGCGACCGGTCATCCTGTTTGAGTGACGGATTACCGAGCTCCGGTGGATGTAAGCGTCTCCAGTTGTTAGCGCGCACTCTGTGAGGTCTTCCTGCAACCCAGATGTGGCTCAGATAAGGAATTGACAGAATATTGAGCAACAAGTGCTCCGGAACAGGTGCGTTGCAAGAAGTGGGCCAGGCATCGTCGCGTGTGACGTCCTTGGCAGTTCACCAGTATAAGAGACAGCTTAGTGGCCGGGCCAATCCACCGTGAGTGAATCGAGTTGACCACCTTGTCAACTTGGTTGAACGTGTGATCGACGATCCTGTCAAGTTTGACAGTAACCATACCTTTGTGGAACCCTACGAGTCAACAGTTGGATGCAAGCACGTCGAGAAGTCTTCCCAAATACCTAGTGACATATCTAGACGACGAGGGAATTGACAGTGTAGTGAGCTTCAAGTGCTCTGAAGTCGGGTGCTGTGCGTGTGGAGCTTAAGCAGTATCGTCTGGGACGGCTGATAACTTCACAGTGACTTCGTAGTGGTGAGAGGCAGTTCCTCTAGGAGTACAGTGACAAGGACTATTGGGAAACGTACGACGACCGCCGAGACGTAGGCTGGCTGCCGTAGTTGGGAGGAAAGTTGACGGCCAGGAGACCGACTTCAACCAGCGACGTACTGTAGGGGAAGCACGGACCTGCAGTGTACAGAAAGCGGCGAGACGCGAAAATCCTAAGGCGTTGGCTTGTGTTTCTGGAGGGTGTACGAGGCGAGAGCCTGGACCAGGAGCTACAACCCAACTGTCATCCTAGGATAGGTAAAGTAGGTGTTTACAGTTACCCTCCCATTTCCCCTTTAGTTAGCTATATATATACTTGTCAGAATATTTTATATGTCGTGAGCAAGTCTCACCTGAGTCTAAGTCACAGAGAGCACAGTGTGTGGTGAGGCTACCCAGAGCGCTCACAGTATCAGTTTACATATATATCTATGTGTGGGTGTGTGCAAGCACCAGGATTCATTAAGGAATTTACTGTGACTAATTCATTTCTTGTGATTATTATTATTATATATATTGGTAGTAAACCAGATATTGGTGTTAGGCTATGAGCCCAGAATTTATATAAATGCCTGTGTATTGATCTCCATGATTTATTGATATAAATGCCTGTGTATTGATCTCCATGATTAATTGATATAATGCCTGTGTGTTGATCTCCATGATTTATTGATATAAATGCCTGTGTATTGATCTTCATGATTTATATATATATATATATATATATATATATGCCTGTAATTTGATTACTGATTTATCTATGTACATGCCTGTGTACTGAATAATATCATATACGTGAAGTGATTGCCAGTGATATATCTTTGAGAGAAAGTATAGATGTAAAGATAAGTTCAGTGATCAAGCGAGTGCATTCACAGTGAATATTATTAAGAATAGAGTAATCTTTTGGTACGGTGAAAAGTCACTGTGAGTGCATTGTGAATAAGATATTGATCGTGAGGCCAGTGAAATCATAAGTATGCCATGTGAATGTTAAATACAGTGTTTTGCGAAAAGTTAAATAAACGGGGATCGTGACAGAATTAGAAAACAAGTACTAGTCTTTTCTCACGGGTGCTAGGGCCCGGAGTCAGCTGACTTTGACAGGTGACGCGAGGGGTTGCCGTGTGTTACCATTTGGTGCGTTCAGGATTATTTGTCATTATTTGAGGCGGAGTGAGCTGCTGTTATACTTTGTTCCTGATACATTGATGCATATATATTTCTTGTTGTCTTTTAAGTAAAATACAAAACTCTTTGGTGTTTGATATCATCCCCTCCATTGATCTTGTGACCGTGTAAGGAAGTAAGACAGAGTGACTTGCCTGAGACCATACTATTTGAAATTGCTCTTACCACAATTACCACAATTACACCTCACCACTGCTGTGTTACTGGACACCTAAAAACACCAGTTGGCGACCTTGAAGGCTGTGTGAGAGTTCTGTGTCGGGGCGGGCCACAGATTGAGGGAACGATCTGTGTCTCCACTCATCTTACAACTTAAGGCCGGTTGTGAGATCGACTGGGGTACTCTCCAGGCGTGCAGTGGAGCCTAGAGGATCGAGGGAAGACCCGTGGAACGACGGTGAGTAAGGGTTATTGTCGGAGCAATCACCTGACTGTTGCTTTAACCCAAACCCAAGAACCGTGACACCCCGACAATATATATATATATATATATATATATATATATATAATAATATATATATATATATATATCTATATAATATATATATATATATATAACTGAAAACTCACACCCCAGAAGTGACTCGAACCCATACTCCCGGAGCAATGCAACTGGTATGTACAGGGATCCTTAAACCACTTGACCACCACGACCGGACATAAGGAAGTGATAGCCTGAGCTATATGAACCACTTCCCGCCGGCACCTGGATGGTTATCTTGGGCATAGCATTTTATCAAATCACCTCATTTTTTTGGGGCAACATGTGAGGAACACAAATGCAAACAAGCCTGAATGGTCCCCAGGACTAGATACAACTGAAAACTCACACCCCAGAAGTGACTCGAACCATACTCCCAGGAGCACGCAACTGGTATGTACAGGGATGCCTTAAACCACTTGACCATCACGACCGGACATAAGGAGTGATAGCCTGAGCTATATGAACCACTTCCCCGCGGCACCTGGATGGTTCATATAGCTCCGCTCAGCTATCACTTCCTTATGTCCGGTCGTGATGGTCAAGTGGTTTAAGGCATCCCTGTACATACCAGTTGCGTTGCTCCTGGGAGTATGGGTTCGAGTCACTTCTGGGGTGTGAGTTTTCAGTTGTATCTAGTCCTGGGGACCATACATATATTATAAATATGACCAAAAAAGTAAGATTAATAATTCTAACACGAATTTTCCTCGATCTTCCTTATGTTTCTTTTTGCTGTTGATGGTAATTAAAATCAATTCTCCAAAATTCATTTTATTTCTAGTCTGACGTGACACTTGAGCGCGTTTCGTACAACTTATTACATTTTCAAGACTTTAGTTTACACACACCACACAACTTTAACACTGAACGCCGGCACTTGGATGGTTATCTTGGGCTAGCATTTTATCAAATCACCTCATTCTTTGGTGATTTGATAAAATGCTATGCCCAAGATAACCATCCAAGTGCCGGCGGGGAAGTGGTTCAAATAGCTAGGCTGTCACTTCCTTTTGTCTGGTTGTGATGGTCAAGGATTAAGGCGTCCTGTAGTTACCAGTTGCTTTGCTCTTGGGAGTATGGGTTCGAGTCACTTCTGGGGTGTGAGTTTTCATTCGCATATAGTTCTGGGGACCATTCAGGCTTGTTTGCATTTGTGTTCCTCACGTGTGCCCCAAAGAATGAGGTGATTTGATAAAATGCTATGCCCAAGATAACCATCCAAGTGCCGGCGGGGAAGTGGTTCAAATAGCTAAGGCTATCACTTCCTTTTGTTCAGTCATGATGGTCAAGCAGATTAAGGCGTCCCTGTAGTTACCAGTTGCTTTGCTCCTGGGAGTATGGGTTCGAGTCACTTCTGGGGTGTGAGTTTTCATTCGCATATAGTCCTGGGGACCATTCAGGCTTGTTTGCATTTGTGTTCCTCACATGTGCCCCAAAGAATGAGGTGATTTGATAAAATGCTATGCCCAAGATAACCATCCAAGTGCCGGCGGGGAAGTGGTTCAAATAGCTAAGGCTATCACTTCCTTTTGTTCGGTCGTGATGGTCGAGCGGATTAAAGCGTCCCTGTAGTTACCAGTTGCTTTGCTCCTGGGAGTATGGGTTCGAGTCACTTCTGGGGTGTGAGTTTTCATTCGCATATAGTCCTGGGGACCATTCAGGCTTGTTTGCATTTGTGTTCCTCACGTGTGCCCCGAAGAATGAGGTGATTTGATAAAATGCTATGCCCAAGATAACCATCCAAGTGCCGGCGGGGAAGTGGTTCAAATAGCTAAGGCTATCACTTCCTTTTGTTCAGTCATGATGGTCAAGCGGATTAAGGCGTCCCTGTAGTTACCAGTTGCTTTGCTCCTGGGAGTATGGGTTCGAGTCACTTCTGGGGTGTGAGTTTTCGTTCGCATATAGTCCTGGGGACCATTCAGGCTTGTTTGCATTTGTGTTCCTCACATGTGCCCCAAAGAATGAGGTGATTTAATAAAATGCTATGCCCAAGATAACCATCCAAGTGCCGGCGGGGAAGTGGTTCAAATAGCTAAGGCTATCACTTCCTTTTGTTCGGTCGTGATGGTCGAGCGGATTAAAGCGTCCCTGTAGTTACCAGTTGCTTTGCTCCTGGGAGTATGGGTTCGAGTCACTTCTGGGGTGTGAGTTTTCATTCGCATATAGTCCTGGGGACCATTCAGGCTTGTTTGCATTTGTGTTCCTCACGTGTGCCCCGAAGAATGAGGTGATTTGATAAAATGCTATGCCCAAGATAACCATCCAAGTGCCGGCGGGGAAGTGGTTCAAATAGCTAAGGCTATCACTTCCTTTTGTTCAGTCATGATGGTCAAGCGGATTAAGGCGTCCCTGTAGTTACCAGTTGCTTTGCTCCTGGGAGTATGGGTTCGAGTCACTTCTGGGGTGTGAGTTTTCGTTCGCATATAGTCCTGGGGACCATTCAGGCTTGTTTGCATTTGTGTTCCTCACATGTGCCCCAAAGAATGAGGTGATTTAATAAAATGCTATGCCCAAGATAACCATCCAAGTGCCGGCGGGGAAGTGGTTCAAATAGCTAAGGCTATCACTTCCTTTTGTTCGGTCGTGATGGTCGAGCGGATTAAAGCGTCCCTGTAGTTACCAGTTGCTTTGCTCCTGGGAGTATGGGTTCGAGTCACTTCTGGGGTGTGAGTTTTCATTCGCATATAGTCCTGGGGACCATTCAGGCTTGTTTGCATATATATATATATATATATATATATATATATATATATATATATATATATATATATATATTTATATATTTGTATATTTTGGTAGCAGTCTTTCCTGTAGACATATATTATTAAATATGACCAAAAAAGTAAGATTAATAATTCTAACACGATTTTTCTCAATGTTTCTTATATTCTTTTTTACTGTTGATGGTAACTGAAAAATCAATTCTCCAAAGTTCATTTTTATTTCTAGTCTGACGCGACACTTGAGCGTGTTTCGTAAAACTTATTACATTTTCAAAGACTTTAGTTTACACACACACAACTATAACTGAACAGCTTTGCCTCTTTTATACCTGCATTTGGGTGGGGTGATGTAATACAATAGTTTTGGATGAGGTGAAAACTCAGAACACGAAACAATGGGTATAAGCAAAAGGGAAGAATAGATCTGTAACTGCAGACGGCCTATTGGCCCATATTTCTTGATGCTTCTATATTGGAGCGGAGTCTTAAAGTGGGTACAATATAATTGTGCGTTAATTGGCTGTTGATTGCTGGTGTTGACTTCTTAATGTGTAGTGCCTAGCAGATATCAAGCCGCCTGCTATCGCTGTATCTATCGATGATTTCCGTGTTTTTGTTAACACTTCTCTGGTGATGGTCTGGTTGTGGGAAGAGATAATATGTTCCTTGATAGAGCCCTGTTGCTTATGCATCGTTAATTGCCTGGAAAGAGATGTTGTTGTCTTGCCTATATACTGAGTTCTTCAGGGCTTATAGTCCCCAAGTGGGCATTTGAAGGCATAGACGACATATATGGTCTCTTTCAAAGCGTTCTGCTTTGTGTCTGGAGAGTTTCTCATGAGTAGGTTCGCAGTTTTCTTGGTTTTATAGTAAATCGTCAATTGTATCTTCTGATTTTTGTCTGTAGGGATAACGTTTCTATTAACAATATCTTTCAGGACCCTTTCTTCCGTTTTATGAGCTGTGGAAAAGAAGTTCCTGTAAAATAGTCTAATAGGGGGGGGTACAGGTGTTGTGTTAGTTGTCTCTTCAGAGGTTGCATGGCGTTTCACCTTCCTTCTTATGATGTCTTCAATGAAACCATTGGAGAAGCCGTTGTTGACTAAGACCTGCCTTATCCTACAGAGTTCTTCATCGACTTGCTTCCATCCTGAGCTGTGGCTGAGAGCACGGTCGACATAAGCGTTAACAACACTCCTCTTGTACCTGTCTGGGCAGTCACTGTTGGCATTGAGGCACATTCCTATGTTTGTTTCCTTAGTGTAGACTGCAGTGTGGAAACCTCCGCTCCTCTCCATGACTGTTACGTCTAGAAAGGGTAGTTTCCCATCCTTCTCCATCTCGTAAGTGAAACACAACACGGAATTCTGCTCAAATGCTTCCTTCAGCACTTGCAGATGTCTGACATCGGGTACCTGTGTAAAAATGTCGTCAACATACCTGCAGTATATGGCCGGTTTCAAGTTCATATCGACTAAGACCTTTTGCTCGATTGTACCCATGTAGAAGTTCGCAAACAGGACACCTAGGGGAGAACCCATGGCGACCCCATCTACTTGCTTATACATGTGTCCATCCGGGCTCAAGAAGGGCGCCTCTATAGTACAAGCTTGGAGTAGTTTCCTTAGAAAATTTTCTGGTATGTCAAGAGGAGGAAAGAGACCAATGTCGTCTATGCCTTCAAATGCCCACTTGGGGACTGTAAGCCCCAAAGAACTCAGTATATACGTGTAGTAAAAGTGTTATTGTATTATTGTACCCGGATGGATGCTCGCTTGACTGTTTTGTTTGGATGCTCACTTGACTGTTTTGTTGTTGTCAGACCAGCTGTGTCGTGCCTGTTTACAGGTTAGTTTGTGTTCACTCCTAGTTAATTTCTATTTGTTCTAGCGTTAGTCATGTGTACTTTGCTTATTATATTATATATCTTAAGCACTGTTAGTCTTTATAAGTTTTGTATAATATACGGCTTGTGTATTGCAGGATGTAACTGTACTGTAATTATTTGTTCAATAAAGCCACATGTCTGGCAGCTTCTCCTTTACCTCAATTTATTGACAAATATTCAGCCAGTGAACACGGAGCGGTTACTACGGCCCGAGCCGGTTTGCTACTGACCCAAACGCCACCAACGCCGCTCAGAATGGCGTCACTGGCTCAAGACGTTCCAAAACTTCACTCTTGCAGTAGAAGAAATACTCCCACCGTGGACAAGCTGCGTCTCTCCAACTACGTTGCTCCACGTGTTTCGACTACATAGCTGACTGCACTACGTATGATGCTGCTGAAAAATCCCTAACGAACTGTTTTGTGAAGCCCAAGAATGAAGTATTCGCCAGGTATGTGCTTGCAACACGGCGCCAAGAACCCGGTGAGTCACTTGATCAGTTTCTTCAGGCTTTAAAGTTATTAGCTAAATTGCCAGTTCAAAGCGTGACTGCGTAGAAGCCATGATAACTATGTGAGAGATGCTTCCATTAATGGCTAGGTCTGCACAATAAGGCAACGCTTACTTGAAATAGAACTTTAGACTTACAGCCTTTGACCAGGCTCACACTCTAGAAACGGCCAGAAACTTTCTGCTCTTATGCTCAGCCAGGGTTACAAACGCTGCCATGGCACTCTCTCATAGACCTGAGGACTTAGGAGGACAAGAAAGTGCAGAAGAAAAAGTTGACACAGTTTCTGCAGCTACAACAGTGGTTTAAAGTGCTTCTTTTGCGGTTACCACTCGACATCCTCGCAGTCGATGTCCGGCTAGAGAGGCTCTGTGTATGAATTGCAAGAAAAAGGGGTCCTTATGCTAAGGTCTGCCGATCTCTGCAGACTAATAGTGCTTCAACACCCCACATTCCGCTGCTATGCTTGCTACTTTAGCTGGAACCCTCCCCACATGCCTCAATAAATCAGTGCTTAGCTCTAAGATCAATGGTATTCCAGTCAGTGCACTGATTGACACTGGTAGCTCTGAGAACTTTATTCATAGAATAATGCCGAGCAGTGTGTTACTCGTCTATCCTGACAATGGGGCAGTTTCTATGGCTACTGTATCGTTTCTCTTCAAAATTCCTGGGTCAGTGGTCTGTAGACTTAGAATTACAGGAGAAACTTACCATGGTGTGAATCTCAAAGTGTTTACCCTTTGTGTGCTGATGTGATTTAGGTCATAACTTTTTACAAAATCATTCTGTTGCTTGAGATGGCTTTTGGAGGAGATAGACCTCCTCTTCGAATATGTGGATTAGCTGCCGTCAATAGTCCGGCTCCTCTCTCTTCAGTAATTTAGCACCAGACTGCAAGCCGATTGCTGTAAAATCCAGATGCAATTCTGAGGCTGAAAGTTGTTTATTAAATCTGAGACGCTCGGATGCTACGTGAAGAGATAATTAGACCCATCATTCTCCATGGAGAGCCCATGTATCAGTAACTAAAGGAGAACATCACAAGAAAGAATGGTTGTAGATTATTCACAAACAATCAATCGATTCACGGGGCTGGATGCCTACCCCTTACCACACATAGATGAGATTGTGAATAATGTTGCTAGATTTCAAGTATACAGCACGCTAGACTTGAGAAGTGCTTACCATCAGTGGTTTAACAGAGGAAGAAAAACCCT